>JAJJMA010008741.1:0-11755 GCA_023529015.1 Papaver nudicaule | reverse complement strand
CAAAAGCACAAGTAATCGTCAAACAATAGGAAAATGAAAAAATTGGTGTTCCTTTTTTGTACGACTTTGATTTTAAATGGTTGTTTCAAAATATTCACGCTGAAATACACTTTTAAGATTTTGGATAGAGTTGAAAGTTGGGGAGTGTACATTTTTGAATAAGTAAGTGCAAGGCCATTAGTTACTAGTCAATAGCCACTAAATGTAATAAATATGGAAAATGGCTTACCTAGCATGCAGTTCACAGTTCTGCGCCTAACTTGTTAGGCACAAGTTCGGGCACATCCCATAATCCACACAAGGAACTAATAACATTCAGACTTAGGTCATTAATCAACCGATGATTTTATCGTCTTTTTTATTTATCGGTAAAAAATTTGGTGCTGACGAGTTTCAAATTTAGGTTACTGATATCATTACCTACTGATTCTACCACTGCATAACAATGACATATGGTATGACATATGGTTTTTCCGATGAATTTAGTGCTGAACAATGCCAACACATGAGATAGGTATATGGGACACCACACCAGCATCTTACTACTTGAAAAGATATTTGTAGCTGCATATCCATTCATAAAGAAAAACAGTTGAATAATCAAGGGATGCATGTGGCATAAAATCAAAGGCACGTTGAGGACATGGCTCCTTTCCAATTTAATAATGCTCGACTTTTCTTCTATATAAGAAGTCTCATTCCCTTCACTTGTTTCTCCCCATAACTATTAGCTTCTCCTTGCTTGCTGTATCTCAATCTCTTTTTCATGATCAAGTCGTATTGATTTTACAGAAACAACTTATATCGAATCATTCGACAAAGATCCGTCGAGGATTAATCCCTAAGAACACACCACCGGCGCCATATCACTGAGTATGTGGAAGCTTAAGGTGGCTGATAGTGAAGGTCCATTTAGCAAATGGCTCTTCAGTACTAATAATTTCGTTGGGAGACAAACATGGGAGTTTGATCCTGATGCTGGTACTCCCGAAGAACGAGCTGAAGTCGAGAAAGCTCGCGACGAGTTTTACAGAAACCGTTTCCAAGTTAAGCCTTGCGGGGATGTTCTTTTGCGTCTACAGGTACTAGATACTACTATAAACTCTATGCACCTACACTATCTTGAGCTAGTTTCATCTGAGAATTTTCATTCCATATTTTCAGCACATACCTTTAATGGCAGTGGTACTATTATAAAAATAGTGATTTGAACACTATCATGGTAAAAAAAACAAAAAAATGAATTTTGTGTGACTCCTACCATTTTCAATTTATCATTTATTCACGCACAAAAATGACTTGGGATGTCGAGAGAGACGGGGAGTTTTTTTTTCCTTGATCGGTCAATAGAAAATTCGTTAAAATAAAGATACTTAAGAGATACCTCAACCCAATAAAAACGAGAATTTTTTTATTTATTTTAAAAGGTTCATAAAATATTGATTTGGGGATGCCGAGAGATACGGGCAGACGTAGAAGCATTAATCTTAAAAGATGAATAGTATGGGATAGTCAGCCAAATAATGGCAGTGGTATTATTATAAAAATAGTGATCTGAGCACTATCATGGTAAAAAAAAATCTCCTTTTAATTTACGTGGTTTTTGTGTAACTCCCACCATTTAATGGCAGTGGCACTATTACAGAAATAGTGATTTGACCACTATCTACCCACTCCTATCAAGCCTTGTGCATAAAGATCCCATTGGACTTTAAGGCTTAGAACCAAATGAACTGAGAAGCTCAATTTTAGGGCCATTTACTTTCAAATTTTAGATAGCAGAATAGTCCAAATTTAAAGGCAAAGGTACTGGCGAAATAAAAGAAACTGACCTCTGTTCCCAGACCTTTTCTGCACCTTTTTTTTTTTTTTTTTTTTTTTAAGCATAAAGTTAATAGTTTTTGCTAAAAATATGAAAAACATCACAAAAACAAAATAAACTATAATTTTTGTTCTTCAGGTGCACCTTATGTCTGAACCCACAAGTTTAGACCATTTTGTACGAAAATGCTTGGTGAACACCAAAATATGGCTCCCAAACTTGGACACCAATAGGTGTCATGAACCTATTGGTTCATTTCCACCGATGAGAGAGTTATTTTTCCATAGGGGTGCTGGGTGAGAGGATTTGAAGTAATAGGTAATTGCCACCTATTGATGTACACATTTGGTGTTCACCAAGATGCTTCGTATTTTGTAAATGAAAATTATAGTCGGATGCACTTGCGGGGTACAAGAACACATATTAAGACTATTAGCCACTTAATTAGAAGTCAACAATTCTACGTTGACACCACCAAATCCCGTGTGTGATACCGTGGATGCATCCAACGGTTTGGGTGTTATATCAGATATGATGTGTGGGCCCCACCAGTTGAGATTTGCAAGGGGCCCAGTGTTAATGTGTCACACGGTATTTCCCACTGTATCTGCCCCACAGTACATATAGAATTATTGCTTAGAAGTAAGGGTTAACCGGTCCCATCAGACCAGGTATAGCATATTATCGAGAACCATAACTGGTTATTTTATTTGGTGATTCCGGTTTTAGCAGTTTCGATTCGGTTCCTAATTCAATAGACCGGAAACTGGATCCAATAAAAAAAGTCGTGTACCTATTGGGATACCGTTGGCTATTATGAGGGTGAAAAAACCATCTAATGAGGGTGAACAACCATGTAATCAAATATATACCTGTCGGGTATCTAAATTGTTAACCTCACGTCATTGGGGGGTACAGAAAATTTTTGGGGCAGATTTATATTCGGTACGAAAAAAGCTACCGAGTGGTGTTAATGTTTTTATTTACACTACTTGGTAGCTTCATGAATTTATATTTGGTAGCTAAAAAAGTCTGCCCCAAAACTTTTCCGTATGCCCCAATGACGCCAGAATTATTAATGGACTATATTTATTGAATTCTTTTATAAAACTTAAAGTAGGTGAGCCTGTAACTAAGCTTAGAGGTTTAGTGAATTCTTTTATTTGGGCTTTGTGGGCTTTTTGATACTTCTGGGCCGAAATTTTGTCTTGCAAATTCGAATGGCAAGACTAGTACTCGATTCTACATTCATGTGGATTTCAATGGTATTAACTTTTTTTTTTCCTTTTCCTACAGCAATTGAGAAACAATAAAGGCAAATTTGATTTGAGTATACCACCGGTGAAGTTAAGTGACGACGAAGATGTAACCTATGAGGCAACCAAAACTACATTAAAGAGAGCAGCTCAATTCTTTTCGGCGATACAATTGGACGATGGACACTGGGGTGCCGATATTGGTGGTCCACTGTACTTCATGCCACCCTTGGTGAGCTTATTTTCTGATGATTTTGTGCATTGTCATGGAACGTAAAAAGAATAATACTGACGTTGTTATAACCTGATGAAGGTTTTCGCGTTGTATATCACTGGAACTCTGCATACTATGCTATCGACCGAGCACATAAAGGAGACCCTGCGTTACATGTATTGTCATCAGGTAAGTGTCTGTGAACTAAACTTGCCAGTCCTTGTAAATTTATGCGCTATGTTGTCAACTGACTTGAATGTTCGTTTCATTTTGATGATATTTGTAGAACGAAGACGGAGGCTTTGGGTTTCATATCGAGGGTCATAGTACCATGTTCGGTACTACTCTGAACTACATTTGCATGCGAATGTTAGGATTAGGGCCTGACGATGGTCTTGACAATGCTTGTTCAAGAGCAAGAGGGTGGATTCTTGATCACGGCGGTGTAACATCCATACCATCGTGGGGAAAGACTTGGCTTTCGATACTTGGAGTATATGAGTGGGCAGGGTGCAACCCAATGCCCCCGGAATTTTGGCTTCTTCCTTCGATGTTGCCTATGCATCCTGGTTCGTATTATACACTGTTGTTAATTCTACGGCTTAGAGATCATATGCTCCTCGTATCTGACATATACGTTTACGCAAAATGCAGCAAAGATGTGGTGTTATTGTCGATTGGTTTACATGCCAATGTCTTATTTGTATGGGAAGAGGTTTGTTGGTCCAATCACGGATCTCATTTTGTCGTTAAGAGAAGAGCTTCATGTCCAACCTTACGATAAAATTGAATGGAACGGAACACGTCATGAGTGCGCTAAGGTTTGTTATTGTTCGTTCTGTAATTTAGCCTTCACAATACGTGTTTTTCATATCTGTTATAAGCTAATTACCGGCATAAATATTGCAGGAGGATCTCTACTATCCGCATCCTTCAGTCCAGAACATGATATGGGATTCTCTGTACCACTTAACTGAACCACTACTGACAAAGTGGCCTGGTTCTATAGTGCGTGAAAGAGCTTTACAAGTTACAATGAAGCACATTCACTACGAAGATGAGAATAGCCGTTACATTACCATTGGTTGCGTAGAGAAGGCACTCTGTATGCTTGCTTGTTGGGTGGAAGATCCGAATTCGGATGCATTCAAGAAACATCTGGCAAGGGTTCCTGATTACTTGTGGGTTGCCGAAGACGGACTTCGGATGCAGAGTTTTGGAAGTCAAATGTGGGACACTGGTTTTGGAGTTCAAGCACTTATAGCCAGTGATCTTACTGACGAAATCGGTTCTACCCTTAAGAAAGGACATGAGTTCATAAAAGCTTCACAGGTTAAAGATAACCCTTCTGGAGACTTCAAAAGCATGTACCGGCACATTTCTAAAGGTTCGTGGACTTTCTCGGATCAAGATCATGGATGGCAAGTTTCAGATTGTACTGCAGAAGGACTGATTGTAAGTACCTGCTAATTGGAAAGTTTTAACCTGACATGCGCTTATGTGTACTCGTTGCAATCTCTGATTCTCATGACTAATGTAGAATTTCCATTAATGCTTGTCAGGGCTGTCTATTGTTCTCACAAATGTCACCTGAGATTGTTGGTGAGAAAATGGCGAACGAGCGGTTGTATGATTCTGTTGAAATCCTTCTATCCCTGCAGGTAAGGACAACATTGAACACCAAACTTGGCCATTGTTATACTTGTTTGTTGGACTATCACATTGGTGTTAATCGATTATGTACGGGTTATAGGGTCCAAAAGGTGGCCTGGCAGCATGGGAGCCAGCAACATCACATGAGTGGTTGGAGGTTCTTAATCCAACTGAGTTCTTTCAGGACATCGTTGTCGAGCATGAGTAAGGATACTGATGTTAGTTAACTTCTCTACATACATTTTTCTTAGTCGTGTACTTAGCCGAACGGTGTTGTTTCTGTACAGATACGTGGAATGCACTGCATCAGCAATTCAAGCTCTTGTGGTATTCATGAAGTTACATCCTGGACATCGCAAGAAAGAAATTGAAACTTTTATTGCGAAGGCAGTTCGCTACCTTGAAGACCAACAGCAGGCTGATGGTTCATGGTATGGGAACTGGGGAATATGTTTTATCTACGGGACATGGTTTGCATTACGCGGTTTAGCTGCTGCTGGAAAGAACTACTACAATAGTCCAACCGTCCGCAAAGCTTGCGAATTTCTTTTATCAACTCAAAGAGAATCTGGAGGTTGGGGGGAGAGTTATCTATCCTGCCCAAAGAAGGTAATTCATTGTTCTGAGAAAAATGCTTGCGAATCCACGACTCAAGGGCAATGATGTGGTTCTATGTTGTTTGAGGCGTGAGGCGCCAAGCCAATCGCATCACGCCTCAAGCGCGGCTAAGGCGCCTAATGCGACCAGAAAATTTTCAATCACAGGGTAGCGCATCAGGCGCACTCGAGGCGCTCACCAAGCGACTCATGCGCCTTTGGCGCCTAGGGCGCATTTTATAACAGAGAATGACATTATTGGTTCCCTTTCTATAACTTTCGTATTTTAACTTGTTCGATACTTATTGAAACAGGAATTTATTCCTCTAGAGGACAACAAAACCAACTTGGTGCATACGGCATGGGCGTTAATGGGTCTTATTTACGGTGGTCAGGTAATAGTCCATCCTAAACATGTTTACTTAGGTACTGAGTTGTGTTATAGGAAAGCTTAATTTACTTGCGTACGATTGATTTCGTTTTGTCTGTTCATAGGCTGAAAGGGATGCAACACCTCTGCATCGTGCGGCGAAGGTTTTGATCAATAACCAGATGGAAAACGGAGATTTCCCACAACAGGTGAGCGATACAAAATCAAAAAACTTGATATTACAGTATAATATCAAGTTTGGAAAGCGACCGAGGCGCTAGCCTAGGCACACAAAGCGCACGAGTCGCAGGTTGGGCGCCTCGGCAGTGATGCACCCAAGTCGACTAATGCGCCAGCCCATTACCTTTAATTTATTTTATTGCCAGGGGCCTTAGCCGCGCCTAGCCACCTGAGGCGTGATACGACTTGCTTGGCTCTCACCTCGCCTCGCCTCACGCCTCAACCAACATATTAGGAACCATAATCAATATGACAATGTGGCATTTTCTCCAATGTTTCAACTTTGACTTACACAAATGTATGTGTTTGCAGGAAATTACTGGAGTGTTTATGAAGAACTGTATGCTACACTACGCGGCATTCAGAAACATTTTTCCATTATGGGCACTTGGTGAATATTGCCGCAAAGTCCTAATCCCATCCAAAAAACTCCTGCATTAAGTTGGCAAATTCATGTATGTAATGTGTTACAGTGTCAAAATGTATGAAATAAAATAAGCATTGTCCTTGTTTCATTCTAACGAATGAATTCTCAATTGTAAAAGGTCTTGTAAACGGGACGTGTGTATGTATACATATCAATATCAATATTTTTGCTTATTAAAAAAAAATTATTGTAAAGTCGCTTGGTGGTGATATCAACATCCTAAGTTCGAAACTCGTTTATTTCTTTACCTAGTTATCTGGGCTTATAGTTAATGGGCTTCGGTCCAACCATTGATATAATTGGTTGTTTTAAGGGTCGTAGGTTATATTAGGGAGACCCTCTAGTGAGACAAAATAGAGGTATCTAAAACCCCTCCAATAAGGGGTTTTGGATACCTCTGTTTCCAAATAGCAAGGATTCAACGTCCTGTTTCCAAATCTGCATTAAGTGACAAACTTATCTTTAAAGTCCTAAATTCAAAATAAATAGCTATTGAAAATTAAAAATATTGCAGTACTATCTCATCCTTTTTATAGTTTTGTACTATTCATCCCACTGGTTTTTGGCGCCTGACAGAACGTGATGCGAGTGCACCTATCTAACAGATAAAATGTTGGTGTTTATAGGATGTCATGATCATTTTCGTTACACAGGTGATGTTTCTTTTAAATGCACATGAGATATTGCAGAAACTCTATGAATTTCAAATTCCTATAGGTTAAGATGATGTGATGGGAAAGCAACATCTGTCTTAATTGTTGTTGTGTAAAATCTATATGACCGATGCAGGGGAGTTTTGACCTTAACAATGTAGATGGCAATCGAATGATAGAAAAACTGTAACAAAATTTGGAGATGGCAAACAATTTAGTAAAGCCTACAAACAAAAGGATCGATGCTGGTGCATACCAAACTTCTAAAGTTCCATTTCTATTTCTTTGTGACCTATTAATTGTGGACTTGGATAAATAGGTACATGCAATTACACAATAGGAAATTATAACAGCTATATGTTTGTACGTTAGAGATAAAATACATGCATATATTTCTTCTCCAGCTTCATGGATAATATAACATCTGAAATGACAACGTGATCAACAATCATAAACCGTTCGGTCATATGAGCATGGTCCAACAGTTTGCAAACAATTTATGAAGTTCCAAAATGAAAACAATTTTGGATTTTCAACTCCCTCATTTTGGAGTAGCCTGTGTTGTTGTCATTTTAGTTTGAGTGTAAAAACTGGTACTAACAACAACATTTTCATGGAAGTTCTACCATAAATCAAATTGTAATGTTTCTTTTCAAGTAATATATGTGCAAACTGTTGAATACCTTGGTCTCACAGGCAGTGACATCGTAGCGGAAAAGATCTCTCTACACGCGGTCCTCCCACTGCAATTCAAAATCAACCAATAGACAACTGTTTCTAATCATTATGCTTATAAAACTTGGAAATATTACCTCTCCGAGAAAGAGTGAATCCAAAAGGGCACAGGAGACCAAGAACTTAACAATAGAAGATTAGTTGTTGTACTACAGGAACGGGACCATACATGATATATCAATACAAAACTTGTAGCTACATACCTCCACACACGCTTCCTGGTCATTCCCAACCCTATTTCGAATTCTTATTATACGCTTATTGTAAGCGACTCGACCTTTTTCAAGGAATTGTTCATTTTCAATTTCAGTCAATGTATTGAGAACGCGCCACAGCTGGGATTGCCTTTATTTTTTGCTAACTCAATTAGTCGTGGCCTTTGACGGGGATGAAAATCCATCTACAAATTAAGCTTAAAATGTGATAAAAGTTAGCGTAAGATTTTGAATCAGAAATCAGTTTTTTTTTTTTTTTTTTTTTGATCGGTATGGATCAAAAATCAGTTCGCAAATACTTATTACTGTGTTCTGGAAGTAAATATGCTAGCTAGTATAAAGGCGTAAGTTATTACAGCACCATTGACGGTACTACAGGAACAATTAACAGTACTCATCAAATTCCAAATTCATTAAATCCCAAGTTTCACAAATTCATAAAACCTAATTCAAGAATTGGAATCCCTTAAAACATACAATTTGAGAAATTTCAAGTTTTTCATTAAACGTTACTATAGATAACCGCAACAAACCCTAGTTTTGTTGTATTGTTAATGATTGAATTTGAATATTTAATGCATACCTTCATCGGCATCAAGAAGATCTGATTAATCAAGATTGTTTTCTTCAAGAATTTATGGGATTCATATAATCATGAACTCAAATTTGTTGTTAGAAAGAATGAAAATTCCAAAATTTAGGTCATTTGAATTTGGGAAGAAGAGAACACAGAGAAGAAATTGGACGAAATTTAGGTTGGTCGAATTTGGAAAACGAATTGAACAGATAGAGAATAAATTAGAGTTAAGCATTTGCCCCTCTTGTTAAAGAATTTACCGAAATATTAACGAAGACACAGGCAAAAAAAATAAACATAAAAAACGTGAAGGGGTAACTTAGTCTTTTCGTCGGAAAAAAGAGTTCATCCAATCGACGGGCATCATTGCTTCCGGAGGTTTAAAATCCTATGATCTAACGGATACTGTGAATAGTACACACAGAATTTTTTGGTTGAATTTCTTTTAATCTGACGGCTGTAGTTTTAAGTTGAAAAAATGAACGGCTACGAAGAGTGAAAGTTAAGGGGGGAGATTATATAGTGAGTTTGAGCAGCTAGTTACTATGAATCTTGAAAAGTGACGGAAGATGTTTGCTAAAGAAAGAAAGGTGTACAAAGGGTGGTGTCATCGGTACTGTGTTGGGGTGGTGGTGGAGTTTAGGGAAAATCGACACGGTAATTTTGTTAGAATTTTTACTAGGCTTATTAATTAATGTTTGTTCATACTCCCTCCGTTTCAAAAACATAGGCACACAAAACATTTTCCTAAAACATAGGAAACTTAATTGAACTAAAAATATTTGATTAGAACTAATTTTTTTTTTATGATTGGCTTAATGAAACTAAAAATAAATCAATTATATAAAAAAAATTAGTTCTAGTGAAATATTTTTAGTTCAATTAAGTTTCCTATATTTTAGGAAAATGTTTTTTGTGCCTATGTTTTAGAAACGGAGGGAGTATATTTCATTAGATTAACCAAGATTAGAGTTTAATGATAAAGTGGCGTTTAATGTAAGAAACTAACGATGAAATTGAGAATTAGTAGTTTAATTTGGCTTAAGACTTAGGTTTCTTTTGGAAATGGGAGAGCTAGGACCTGACTGGTAGTAGTTAGGTTAGTGTATTGAAATTTATATATGATTGTTTGTGTAATAACTTTTAGGAAAACGTGTGTTTATCGTCATATACTGTGGGAACTCTTATACCTTTCTTGCAATCATTGATTTGTTTAATGTTAATTATCTGTAAGCATGTTTGTGTATTGGATGGGTATGCGCATGATATGTGCTGTCTGGTTTCCCCGCGAGGAGTGTCTGTGTTTCTCCACAGCTTCTCGCTAAGTTGAGTAGTGCGGATGGTCTTCCGTTGTCAATATTACTTAGTAGGGCTGATGCTCTTCAGTCTCAATATTACTTAGTAGGGTTGCTGCTCTTCAGTCTCAAATTTATATATGATTATTTATAGTAGGACGGATGCTCTTCCGTCTCAATATTATTAGTAGTGTGGATGCTCTTCCGTTGTCGATATTACTTAGTAGGGTTGTTGCTCTTCGGTCTCAATATTATATTTTACAATATTCGGATTATTTGGGGAAAATCAGTCATACGCATATTGTGCTTGTTTGTTATGGTTTTATTGGTAATGGTTGAACCATTCTTTAGGAATATCATTCTAGTATGACTGGTTATGCTAACGTTTACTCGGGAGAAAAATCCTGGTTTCATAATTTGTATGGGCACTTTATGAGATTGTTATGCGGGACGGATTAAAATAACAATCCTTACTTAACATGTTATATTTCGTTGACTTGTTGAGTGTTGGGTGTTAAAGGGGTTAACTTCTTTCTTTAGTAAATCTTTAAAGCATGTTGGTGATTACTTGAATGTTGTACTTGTTTCCACTGAGCACCCCTTTGAGATGATGTGCTCACTCGTTTCCCACTCCAGTTTCAGATAGCAAGTTCGGTTGTGCTCTGAAGACGCGTTGGGCTGAAGCTTTCTTTTCTATTGCTTATATTTGGTTCTATTTATAACGTATTCTTGTTGAAAACCAACACACTATTGTATACTTTGAGAGGTATTTCATTATCTATTTTCAGAGGGGCTATTTAATATTTGGTACCCAACAAATATCCAACAAATAGCGTTGGTACCCAACATTTCAGATATTAAGGTTTGGTACCTGGACCAAACCGTTGACCGTTAAAATCCTTTTTTGACCAATATCTATTAAATCGTTTTTAATAATCATTATATTTATTTTTGATTTTACATGTTTACCCCTTCACAGTACATTATCTTCTTCCTCGGTTTCTCCTCTTCTTTGGTTCAACAGTACAGAACCAGCAACTCTTCTTTCCACGAAATCATCAAGTCCAAACCTATTACTGATATCAACTTCATAATTAAAATCCTAAATCCACAATCAGTTCTAAAATGAAGAAAGAAATGCCTAGTATCAAAATCAAAATCGTAATTTTTGGTTTCAATTTCTGGGGTAAGGGAGATGGGTTTCTGTTGCCGGTATTGGTGGTGGCGGTCGTGGTGTTGTTGGTCGTGTTATATACAGAAGATTGGGTTTTGCTGGTGTTAGTCCTGTAAAAAAAAAACCAATTATTATTGTTGCCGGTGTTGGTGGTGGGTTTTGCTGATGTAGATGTGCTAGTGGTGGGTTTTGATGGCGACGCCGCATCAGGATGTAGATGGGTTAGTGGTGGTTATGGTCGAATGTATTGGTGGGGGTGGTTATTTTGGTTGAGGATAGGAGGTTAATTTCTCTTTCATAGATATTTCAAAAAGGGGTTTATAACAGGGCTCCATTAATGGTGTAATTGCCGAGGCAGCGATTTTTTTGACGAATAGATCTTAAATTATAACTACAGGAATCATATCGATATTGATTGGTATTAGGGAATGGATAGTTTAGGTTGTGATTAGTGTGATTGGTACAAAAATTCAAGATACCAATTGTTGCATCACTCATTTTCCAATTCACGAAATGTAGGATCAACCT
>JAJJMA010008728.1:0-13173 GCA_023529015.1 Papaver nudicaule | reverse complement strand
CCTCGCCCTTCACTTCTCCTCTACTCGCCCAACTATCTCCACATGTCGCCTATATCTCTCACTCGTTGATCCCCTACATCTTTGCCATACTGACTAGTCTAGCTTCTCTTCTCAGATGATGTATATCGCCGAGGTATTTTTTCTACCCTTACATTTTGCCTCTTTCATCTTCTAAGACTTTAGTCGTCGAAGATGAAAACTTTATTAGCTTGCCGAAAATACCTTGCAGTTTTTGCTCCTTCTTTGACACGTTCTGACCATGCATTAACTTACTTTCAACCGGACGACCTGAAGCACCGGTTCCTCTTCTTCCTATTATAAATTCAATTTCCTTTTTTCTTTGGATCTAACTTCTCAAACTTCTTCTCCCTTAACCGAAAAACCAGAGCTTTTTTTTTCTTCAAAACCCTGCTTCCTTCACAGTTGCCGCCTCAGTGCCTCTACTCTTTCTTTTTCATCAAATCCTTACCAAAATCTTACCCATTTTCCCTTCCTTCTGCTACTGTTCTTCTTTTGACCGCTTCCTGCATCATTTCTATTCTCTGTTCGATCTTCCGGTAAATCTCCGTCGTTAACCGCTTATCTTCATCTTCTCCGTCCAATTTCTCGCCGGTAACCACCAATCTTCCTCTTCTACCACCAACTTTCGTCTTGTTCTCATGGCTCCCGCTGGTAAATCTTCGAAATCCAAGAGCAAAACTGGCAAAACTAAAACCCCTGTTCCGAAAAGGCCAGATTGGAAATCTGATTGGTCTGGGTACTGCACTTCTTTTGGAGTAGAATATCTGAAACCTAAAATTACTTCGCTGCCTGGTACCACAAAGGCGTCCACTTTAATGTCTGTCGACGATCTTCTTCGACCGGAAACAAGCAATACTTGGGTCGTGGTTGCCTTTGGTCAATTGAAATCAGGATTAACATTTCCCCTCTATAATCTGAAGAACACTTTCATCGTCGATCTACTTGTGGCGATCAATAGAAGCCCTTTCCAATTAACCGCCAATGCTATCCGAGTGATGAATGAATGGAGTAAGCGTCGAGATGGACAGACTAACTACCCTTTACTCGCCAATCTTGAAGCCCATAAGCCTGACGAGTTTACTGTGGAAAAATTTCTTGAGCAATATCATGTGGCTTCTTGCACCAGAAAAACCGACCCTTGGGTTGTTCGCTTCACACCTAAGAAAAATTATCCTGCTGAGGATCTGTTACTCGCCGAAGTTGAGATCACAAGTACAGAAGAGGAGACAACTGTTCGCCATAGCTCTGAGGGTGATTTTTCCAATCTTCCTTGCCTCGTCGAGGGACCTTGGTTGCTAGGTTGGAAGGATGATGACAAGACTGTAGCCCGTGATGCCTTCTTGCCAGAGCACTCTCATCTCGCCGAACATACTTTTTGGAAGGTAGTCTGGCCTGATGCAAATAAGTATGCTAAGGATGATAACGGCAAGTTTCTTAGGGAGAAGGATATGGATTACGTCAAATTCCCAGCTGCTGCATTTGCTGGAGTAAAGAGAGATCGAGAAGAGGCCGCCGACCCAGCTCAACAGACAAATATATATCTATATTTAGCAAATTTAGAAAAGGCCCAGCTGAAGGTCTAGAAACAAGCATTTAAAGTTTTACCTATTTAAAAAATATATGCAAGTGTATTTTTAAAATATATATCTATATTTGCCTCTGCTTGTTTCAAGATCTGATGGATGTGTCTTTGGTGACATTTGATTTGCAGCGCCCAAAGAAATCAAGACCTACTGCTGCAGAACGACAAGAAAGAATTCGTCAACTTGCCTCGGCGAAACTTCCCGCTCCGCCGACTTCTTCTAAGTCAGTTAAAGAGACTTTCGAAGGAAATCCTGAGACGATCGCCGATCAATCCACTAAAGTTGATCAATCCTCTGAGGATGACTCGACCAATATGCTCGTCGATCAATTCGTTAAGGATGACTCGGCCAATCCTCTTGAGATTGAGATGCCCGAGACTATCCTTGAGACTAATGTTGAGGACATGAATCAAGACTTTGGGGTTCACCCTATCGGCGGTGAGCATCTTAGCAAGGATATGGATATGCTTGATATATCTGGCGATCATGACAAACATCTAAAAGAAATTTCTTCTTCGAGGCATCAAGGATTAGATTCAATCCCCCAGACTCCTCCTGCCTCAACTCTTGAACCACATCTTGCTGGTTTGGCTGTTCTTGACAGGTTGCCTCGGCATCCCCTTACTCCTCAACCTGCTAAAGGTCCTGGAAAAGTGCAACCTATTGCACCAAATATGCTTGCCGAAGCCTTTGCTAAGCTCAGCGTGGCAGATGATAATCCAGATCCAGAATACTTTGAAGTACTGGCGCAATATAGCCGTCCAGGGTTTGTTCATCACCCAAATTTTCACAAGGCTGCTTCTGTTATCCCCTATCAAGAACACTTCAATCTCTTCAACATGGTATATATCTTTTAGATTTTTTTTTTTTTCTGCCTCCCTTGAATATTTATGCTTATACTTTGTGATTTCAGCACTTTCATCATAGCTTGAGTCTTGCCTCGGCTAACGAGGGCCTTGGTCGTGAGGTCATTAACCTTAACAACAAGATCAACCAGTTGACACACGATTCATCTACTCGGAGCAAGGAGATTGAAAGGTTGAAGGGCGTGATTCAAGAACAAAGCCTGAAAATCACGACCCAACAAAGTAAGTTATCTCTTTATTTTATCTGTTATACAACTTTACTCTCAGTTTTGTTCTTTCGCCGACCCTTAGATTTCCTGCCCTCCAAGGTTGCCATTCCTCTGATGACGATAGGCTTAGGCGAGCTGAATCCGAAATCGAGAGACTTAGTAATAACAACTTTAAACAGTGTAGTCAATTGTTCAATTTCCTCAAGGACCTTAAATGGTGTCGCCGAGAATTGGATCAAGATACCGATATTATAAGAAACCTCGTGATACTTATCAAGCTACTCGATCGGAATTAGGCTGGATGACTAGCCAACGTGACTATGCACTTCTCCGAGAAGAGTTAGCCATTGCTGCTAAGAAGGAGGCCGAGATTGGTCATAAGCGAGCTTCTTTCCTTTGGCAAGAGGAGAAATCTAGAGCCGATAATCTAGCTTCCCGAATTATTCGCTTAAGTACTGACAAGGAAACCGCCGAGTTCCAAATTCAGCGCTAGAAAGATGCAGCGGCGAGACACGAATCTTTGGCGATCGATTTATACAAGTAATGTTCTACCCAACAACGCCAAATAGACCAAATGTTAGGTCCGTGCGCCAATGAAAATTTTGAGTTTCATATGACTCAGTTTAGGGAAGCACAAGAGGGTATGCGAGTATATGTCCGCGACCTAGAAGGTAGTTATTTTAGGGTTTACCCATAACTTTTATACTTTCTTTTCATTTATCTTTACCATATTCATTTCTTTTCTTGCCTCAGCTACAATTCAAAGTTTAAGAAATGAACTGGATCATCAGAAGGAAATCAACAAAGGCTGCCACGAGCTTGAGGAGAAGGTCAACGAGCTTACTGATAAGCTCAAGGAACACGGGTCTTGCCCTGGTAAGATGAAAGACTTGTCTGAGAGACTCAAAGAGCATGACGCCTGTGCTGGCAAGTTTGCAGATTTGAACAAGCAGCTTCTTGATCATGAATCTTGTGTTGGCAAGATTCAAGAGCTTGAGAATGTTCGCGATAGTCTTCAAATAGAGATCGCCGAAGCCAAGGATGACATTCAGGACCTGGAAAAGCGACTTGATGAAGATGTCGTTAGTGCAGCCTTTATTGGTGCTCAGGACTTCGCCTACAAGTTCTTGCCTCAGTATGAAGTGGAGATTCCCTTGGAAGATCGGCGTCCTACTCCCCAACAACTTTTCGAGCAATTAGAGAAGGAGAAGGCGTTCACTCAAGAAGAAGAGGAAGAACTTCCAGAAGAAGAAGATGAAGAAGAAGAATACAGTCAAGAAGAGGAGGAATCAGAGGAAGAAGCTTCAGAAGAAGAAATCAGAGATGAAAATCGGGGTGAAAACAAAGAAGGAGAAGATGGGGAAAAACGTCGGCCCTAAGACATCGGCGCTGAGAATACAGAGGGTGAACATGTGGGCGAGCAACATACAGAAGAAACTACCAGAAATGATCGCCAGTCTGAAGGCACTAGAGCTGAAAATGTGGGCGATGATGACCTCAGCGATCCTGATAAAAGCAAGCCTTATACCCGAAAAAGTCCTTTTGCTGATCCTAGGTGTTGAAGTGTTCTGTCTCTTTGCCACTCCTAGGTGTTGGAGAGGATAAAGTATCAGCTTTTTAGTTTTCGTTTTTCCTTTTGTACTTCTGCTATTGTCTTTTGTCTTTGTAATGAACCATATTTCCACCTTTGGATATTAGCTTAAAAACATAGTTTTATGCTTGTTGACCTCTATTATCGATGTGCGATTTTCCTTTGTTCAATTTGTCGTATCTATTTCTTGTTTGTCTTCAAAGACTTAACTTGCCATGGAGTGAAGTCCTTTGCTTGTACAGCCAACAATTTCATGCAGAGCCTAAGGTTAGCACCCCATCCGTATCCATTACTTATGCCCGTCGGCGATCTAATATAAGTTGCTTGGGTTGCCCGGTAGGCTTAATACACTATAGCGTCCGCCAGAGGTGATGCTACGGCGTAGACGAATTAGCACACCAGCGGCACCGCCGATGTGATGCTACAACAAAGGGTCTTATTCGCCAAACACTTACAGACCAACAAGTAACACGACTGGCCTTATAGCTAACCTGGGTCGGACTTACCATTTACAAGGAGGTTGTTCACTCAATGAAGCAAGCAAGCTTTTTGTATAAGAGATCTTAGCTCTAGTTGATTTTATGGATTTGGGGCATTATGCCTTTGAAGATGGCACTTGGCCTTGGTACCTGATCAGGGTTTTTGTGTGGCTTTTATTGCCTTGTAATTGTTGGGCCTTTGTGCCTCTGTAGGTGGCTTTATAGCCTGATACTGAGTATTTTGCCTCAGCCTATTGTGCTCTTGGAGCCCTTAAGTTTTAGACGTCACTGTGGTTAAAATACCCAGTGGAAAAATGCAAGTGACATTGTGACTTGTTAACGGGATTCGACGCATGATAGCAAACCTACGTCCCCGGATCTTATTCGTTGTTGTTTTACATAAGCTAATAAGATTTCTTGGGTATTATGCCCGCCCAAGACTTCAGATCTTTACATGATTCCCTTCAAGGATAGTACTTTTTAAGGAACCTAGCGTTCCAAGGATGTTCAAGTTGCACGCCATGCTCATCAATCAGTATATATGCTCCTGGCCCGGCCACTCTCTTGACTACATAAGGGCCATCCCATACGGGTTCTAACTTCCTGCATCTTCTCGCTGAGACGGGGGAATTTCTCGAAGTACCAACTCGCCGGGCTGATATTCTCTTGGGATCACCCGCTTATTGTATTCTCTAGACAGTCGGCGATGATAATTTTCCATGTGTGTAAGAGCGATCAGCCGTTGTTCTTCCAAATCATCTAGCTTGGCTAGAATCAAGTCAGTATTCAGATTCTTTTCCCATGCTTCATGCTTTGTAGTTGACAGGATTACTTCAGATGGGAGTACTGCTTCAGCGCCGAAAGTGAGTAGAAAAGGAGATGCCCCAGTTGCTTCTCGGACCGTAGTTCTATAAGACCACAAAACATTGTGTAAATGCTCACACCATGCCTTTTTGTGCTTCTCCAACCTTTTCTTCAGTCCCATTCCAATAGTCTTATTGGTGGCTTCCGCTTGCCCGTTACTCTGAGGATACAAGGGAGTTGATTTTCCCAGCTTGACACTGTAGTTGGCGAGTAGCTTTCTTATGTTGTCGCCGACCAGTTCCTTTCCATTGTCAGTACATATCTCCGCCGGTACACCGAATCTGCAGAATATATTCTCCCAAATGAATGTAAATACTTCTTGTCCTGTTTTCTTCCTGATAGTTTTAGCTTCACACCACTTGGTGAAATAATCTGTCGCCACAATGATGTATTTACGTTGCCCTGAGCCAGTAGTTAGTGGTCCAATGATATCAATGCCCCATTTGGCGAAAGGCCAAGGGATGAGTACTGAGTTTAGGGATGTCTTCGGTGCTTTAATTCTTCTTCCATACAACTGGCATGGTTTACATCGCTGAACATATTCTTTTGCATCCTTATTCATCCAAGGCCAATAGTATCCTTGCATTCTGACTTTTAATGCTAAAGCTCTTTGACCACCGTGATTCCCACAGTCTCCTTCATGGATTGCTTCCAGTAATTTCTTGCCTTCTTCTCTCGATACACAGCGCAGCAATGGTCCTGAGAATGACCGGCGATATAGGATTCCATCTCGGAGCTCATAGTTCACCGATCGACTAATGACTTGATGAGCTAAAATTTGCTTCCCTGGTAAAGTTGAACGATCCAAGTAATATCGTATCGGCGTTCTCCAATCTGTCTCTGCCGATTCTTCAGTGCTTGTTGTCAATACTTCTCTTTGCTCTCGCTCTGCTACCGAAGACTGCTTCACTCTTTCAATAGCTATTGAAGGGACATCCGGATTTGTCATCATTGAGGAGATAAACGCCAAAGCATCGACGTGCCTGTTGTCTTTTCTGCAGATGTGGCGAAACTTGATACCTGTGATCCTCTGGGCATACTCCCTAGCAAGTTTTAGGTACTTCTGCAGAGATGGATCTGCTGTCTGATATCGTCCATAGATTTGTCGAATCACTAGTTGGGAGTCGCTTGTTAGTCTAACATCACTGATGCCCATTTCAATGAGTATTCGCATGGCGTGAATAACCGCTTCATACTCTGCCTCATTATTAGTCGCCGGGAATTCTAGCCTCAGCGAGTGTACTATTCTTGCCCCTTTCGGCGAAGTTAGGACAATTCCTATTCCTTTTCCTTCCTTATTTGATGAACCATCCACATAAACTTCCCATCCATTAGGACTGCATTTCAATAGATCTGGCATTTCATGTTCTCGCTCATCCAAAGAGAATGGGATTTCTTGTATCTCTTCTTCTTCATCAATTGGGAAGTCGGCGAGAAAATCTGCGATAACTTGAGACCGCTGAGCCGTATGTATTTCATATTGGACGCCGAACTGCTCAATTTGCTGATTCCATTTGGCAATTCGCCCCACTCTTTGAGAACTGTGCAAGATAGATTCTATTGGAGTTTTGGTTAAGACAACAATGGGATGAGCATGAAAGTATGGGCGCAGCCGCTGAGATGCAAAGACCAACGCCAGGATCAACTGCTCAATCTTGGTATAATTCTTTTCCGCCCCTTGCAACGTTCTGCTGATATAGTAGATAGGCGTTTCTCCGCCTTTGGTTCTTACAAGCACAACACTTATGGCGAAAGGTGTTGCGGCGAGATATACCCTGAGCTCTTCGCCGTGCTCAGGTGGTTGAATTGCTGGGAGAGTGGCGAGATACTTTTTAATACCTTGAAAAGAAGCCTCATGTGCCTCAGTCCAGTTGAACTTTTCTCCTTTCTTCAATGTCTGGAAAAACAATTTGCATTTATCGGAGAACCTTGAGATGAATCTGTTAAGCGACGCCAAAGTCCCATTGAGTCGCATAACGTAATTTACCGTTACTGGCGAAGGCATATCTATAATTGCCTTAATCTTGGCTTGATCAGCTTCCACTCCCTTCTTCGTGACAACATATCCCAAGAATTTTCCTGAAGTTACGCCAAAAACACACTTCGCCGGGTTTATCTTTAGTTTGGTAACACGCATGTGATTAAATATTTCTCTGAGGTCTTCTACATGAGTTTGTTTCTTCTTGCTCTTAACAAACATGTCGTCGACGTATACTTCCATTGTCTTCTCTATCCATCTTTCAAACATCTTCTGCGCCATTTCTTGGTAGGTAGCGCCGGCGTTCTTCAACCCAAATGGCATTCGAGTGTAACAAAACAATCCTTTGGTGGAAAAGAAAGTTGTGTGCTTCTGATCTTCCTCCGCCAAAGGTATTTGGTTATATCCAGAATAACCGTCCATAAATGACAGCAGCTCATGACCCGATGTAGCATCTACAGTTTGATCAATACTTGGTAGCGGAAAACTATTCTTTGGACATGCTCTATTGAGGTCGCTGAAGTCGATGCAGATTCTCACTCCCTTGTTCTTCTTAGGTACTACTACCATATTGGCTATCCATTGAGGATATTGCACTGGCCTTATGATACCAGACGCCTTCATTTTGTCAATCTATGCCTCCACTGCCTCTTTATAGGCTGGAGCCAATTTCCTTATCCTTTGCTTGAAAGGTCTGATTTTTGGATCAATATCCAACTTATGACATGCTATCGCCGGGTCAATGCCTGGCATTTCATTCATGCCCCAGGCAAAGACATCAACATATTCCTTGAGTAGCACTTGTAACTCCGTCGATTCGTATTCATTCAATAAGGTACCAATTTTTACCATATTCGTCTCATGTTCATCGCCGATATTTATGTCTTTAGTAGGTTCCACCGCCGTGAAATGTAATTCTGGTTCCCCCATCGGCGATGGTTCTTTTAATTGCTATAAGGTCTTCCCTTCAGACTTCGCCGAGTCTTCTACCGAGTTTACTGAGTGCACATATGTGGATGGGTTGGCGATGAAGTCTTGAATCTCCTGCTCCTTAACCGCTTCCTTACCGAGCTTTTTTTTCTCTGCAATCTTTGTTTTTCTATTTTCTCGCATTTGTATATCCGCCGAATTGCACGCTTTTTCTACTGCTAAATCTCCTACATATTCGGCGACTCCCATTGGCGTGGGGAACCTCAGGCGCTGATGATAAGTGGAAGGTACTCCTTTTAGGCTGTGGAGCCATGGTCTTCCAAGGATGGCAACATACGTCGATTCAACATCCACAATGCAAAGAGTAGTATTCAAGAAATATTCCTTGCAGATCATGATCTTAAACTCAATTTCGCCTTTGGGCTTAGAAGCAATGCCGTTAAATTCATAGATGTTATATGAGGAAACTGTCGGCGAGGGGATTTTATCATCCTTCGCCCTCATTGCCTCGAAAGCAGTGTTGAAAAGAATGTCCACTGAACTGCCTGGATCAATAAGTACCTTAGGCAATTTGAGTTTTCCCATTTGAATGGTGAGGACCAGGGGGTTGTTATGATTTCTTCCTTCTGGAGGTATCTCTTTATCGGAGAAACCTACACAAGCCTTCATCCAATCTTGCAATGGTTCTTGCTTAGCGGCGACACTACAAATCTCATTTCCCATTCTATCTCGCTTATGCACCCGAGATAAGACATTATCATGGAACTCGTCCCTGGTAATCTTTGAATGTACAATGGAAAAGCAGTCCAATTCCAACAAATCTCGCTCAACCTTTACCTCGTACACATTCGGAGTATGAGCTGGGATGGCTTGGATTGGCTGGACCATGATAGGAGGCGGCGGTGGCAACTCTAGGAATTCCTGAAATTTCCCCAAGCGGATGAATCTATGGACTTCTTGTTGTACACCGGTGCAGTTCTCAGTTGTATGACCATGGAACTGATGGAATTGACAGAAGGAATTGGTATTGGTCGGCGGTGCTCTGGGATTCCCCCTATTGTAAGGATAACGAATGTCATCTCTGCAGTTTGAGCTCTCAATTTGCCCGAATGCATCAGTGTAGGAAACACGTAACTTTGGTAAAGTAGCATCTTGGAAAGGCTGTTGGTTGCCTCTGCCAAATTTTCTATTATCTCCATTATATTTTCTTTCACCATTCCCATTTCGTCGATTATCTCTTCCTCCTCGTCCAAAGTTTCCTCCTCGATTATCTTGCTTATCTCGCCCATCATAGTTATCTCGCTTCTGCGAATTCCAGTGCTGCTCGGCGGTAACTTGCTGTTGCTGCTTTACTACCTCAGGTACTACCATCGCCGAAGAGGGGATTTGTGCCAACTTCTGCTGTTCTGCTTTTTTCCATTCTTTTTTAATTTCTTCCTGATCCTCCGGCGAGAAACTATTGATTGAGTGAATTTGTTTTGCTCTCTCTTTCTTTAGGCGCAACTCCTCTTCTCGGATTTCTTCATAATTTATCCATTCATCTTGTATCGCCCTCAAAGTCTTCATATCCTTCGGCGTTTCCCAGAATAGTTTTTGATACAATGGGTCTGTCTTCTCCATGGCGCTAAGAAATGATCTTATCTTCTCCTTTTCTGATACCTCTGATCCTACTTCACTGCTCGACTTTCTCCATCTTTGGATAAAAATTTTGTAGGTCTCCGAGGGCCTTCTCTTGATGTTGAACAGCCTTTCCACGCCAGACCGACTTCTGTTATTCTGAATAAAAGCACGCAAGAATTTGCTTTCTAATTTCTCAAAAGATTTGATTTTTCCTTCTTCCAGCCCATCAAACCAAGCTAAGGCTTCATCTTTGAGTGTAGCGGGAAATGCCATACACATTATGGGATCTGATCCTACCCAAGCCGCCAAGTCTCGCTTATAAGCTCTTGAATGTTGTGCAGGGTCTCCAGTTCCATCATAGGTGGATGTGAATTTGGGCATAGAAAACTTAGTGGACACATGCCCATACGTAATACAATCATGAAAGGGTGTTTTCTGCGCCTCTGAAAGTGCAACCTTGTATTTCGACTCCCTTGAAGATCCGCTCAAAGCTGCCACTTTGGATTTTAACTGGCGAAGGTCTCTCTTCATATCTTTATCTACTATATGCTGCCGTCCAGAATCGCTATATTCTTCGCTATCTCTTCTAGGCACGTTCTTCCTTCTACCCCTTTCATCATACTTCGCCGATGAATCTGAGACTTCTGCTGTGCTGGTTCCACTTTTTTCAGCTCGGCGAGTTGTATGTGAATGGGATGCCTGGCGAGTTGTATGCGAATGGGACGCATGGCGAGTTGTATGCGAATGGGACGCATGGCCTCTATTTTGCGCAGCCATCAACTCTCTATGGCTCTGAAGTACAGTCTCCATCTGCAACTGCATTTGCCTCTGCACCTGATCCGCCTGCCTATTGTTGGCCTCAAGGATTTGCCTCAGCAGGGTTTCAGTGTTATTAGTGGATCATGTGTTGTCTACTACCACCACAGGGCGAGTTATGGTGGCACCAGGTATTATCGCCGCATCATTTCCACTAGCAGCCTGTGGAACTTCTCCCACCGTAATGGGTTCTGCTACCATTGCTGGGACTTCTTCTGTCGCACGCAGTGCTTCGCCGACATCTTGCACTAACCGCTGCTGAACATTAACTGCTGTTGTACCTCTTGTACTAGCGTTCTGAACTGCTCCCATAACATTTGATGACTCACCAATGGCTCTCTGAGTGAATCTACCACCATCACCCTGCTCGCCGTAAGCATTTGCTTTTATTTCACTGCTGACCCTTCGTAGTAATGAATTAGGCTCAGGTGATCTTTCTGCATTCTCTAAGTGAGTAATGTCCTCCATGTAAACTTTCTCCTGGCGTGATACTCGCTGAACAGGTGGTCGCCGAGATGAGCTTGCCAAAAAAGTATCTGCTCGACCAGCTGGTTCCACACCCCTGCTTCTAGTGTTGTGACCACTGGGAAACGTCACTGGTGTAGGAAGGATAGGATGTGGCGGAGGCCTACCCGCTGGGGCTTTACCACTTCTACCTCTAGGACCCATCCGCCGAAGATCTGTAAAAGAGAACAAACACACTTCCTGACAGTATTGCTCTGTTAGTACTGTGGGTAAATGCCAAATAAGTTAGTTGAGTTGCTTTTCAGAATGTTAATGAATGAAGGACAAAAAACGACAGCTTTAATTTATGTGATGTGCAGATGATGACCTAATCATGACAAGAATTGCAAAAACATCATATGTGATTGTGATTTTCAAATCAACACGATAGTACGGCAACTACTTTTAAGGGAATTTTTTTTTAGAATCTTCAGAATGCAATTTCATCTGTAACCCTAAAGTTCATACTAACTCGCCGGAAAAAGATACTACTCTTGCCGGAAATATATATCTATATTTGTTCTTTCCAGGAGAAACTCATACAAAAAAATAACGTTTTTTTCTATCCACATAATCAGTTTCTCCGCTATTCATGTGATAAAAGTGAAATATGTGATGGAATCATCGAAACAAACCGGCCAACACTCATCTTTAGCAAGGACGGCATCTAACATGGTGTGATTTCCAAAAATAGCAAAAAATATATGCATTAAACCCAGAATCATCGCCACAGCCTACTAAAAATAGCCTATTTTTCCTCATCTTAGCAATATTCTTACGAGAGAACATCATAACAGATCACATGATATACCATATATGGCAAAACAAGAAGGGGGGCACAAAGAAAATCCTACACAGCGAGCATAATATCTATAAATAGCAGGGAGAAGTGACTAAAACACTACCGGCGAGCTCTGAAGCATGTAAATCATACCATATATGGAAATGAAAGAACATATGATAACATCAACATATCACATAGAAAATCAAGGAAAACACAGGTTCAATCCCTGTTTCTAGCGCCAAAATGTAACTGTATAAAACCCCGATGGTTAGATCTTATACAGTACACCCAAACATAATACACCAACATACACACAATCATTCCTGACATACATCTAACAAGTAACATGAGAAATATTAAAGAGATAAGGGTTAGAGATACTTGACAAGATATTTTACTTGGTTCGCCCTCTTAAGTAAGGACTACATCCAAGGATTATCACTAGTATAAGCATGATTACAACTCTCAATTACCTTGCTAATCTTCTAAGTCTGATCTCTCAATAAGAACCCTAATTTCAGCCTTGGGCTATAGAGAGCAAGTATGATACTTTTCCTCTCTCTAGACCAATCCGAAATGTGTCCAACCCCTTTTCCATTGGGTTCACTCGCTATTTATAGACCTTTTACATGGTGGAATACAGCTAATACAAACAACCCAGGACTGACACTATTCTATCGTGACTCGCCGATACACACACCTCGGCGACCCAGACCTTACTTTATCAACATAGACGATAAAATCTTTTAGTGGATAAGAACGATGACGCATCCTCCACTGAGTCAACAAGTCAACCTGACAATATATCCGTTCTGACTTCTCTTAAATGCCCACCTACTTCTCAACTACCAATCGGTGACGTGTCTTCTCTCGTTGATTAACCTCGCCCTTCACTTCTCCTCTACTCGCCCAACTATCTCCACATGTC
>JAJJMA010008727.1:0-20280 GCA_023529015.1 Papaver nudicaule | reverse complement strand
CGTAGCCTCCTGGGCTATGGCGCTAAACACTTATGGCTTTGGCCAACAGCCAAGGCCACTCCTATACTCGTGTCCCGGAGGCACCACGCTCATGTTGGTCGCGACAATTAGTCATACGACTCTACTCTACTCAATTCAACTACGCAATATCCGCGTATCAGTCACTCGAGACAGCAACACATCACACGGGGGGGTAACTTTAGGGGTATTGATCTGGCGGTCTACGGCAGTTGAAAGAAACTGATGGAGATAGTGGACAGTTACGAGAAGATGGCGCGAGTGGGCATATTATACACGACTCAGGCAGTTGCAGAAACCAACTCATGTCCTTCACTCACCCACTCTTCCACGACTTCCACCTTCTCTGTCGAGAGATCAGGGTGAGTTCAAAACTATAAATAGAGGCTTCCTCTATCTTCCAAGGCAGAACGTTCAGAACAGCTAGAACACAAAAACAGAAACAACCAGAACATCAGAGCCTCAGAGAAAACACACCTGAGAATCGAAACACGTTTCTAGCCTTGGAGCTTTCTAGTCGACTTCACGACGGAGATCTTGAACTCTTACACCCAAAACACATTCTCAACCTGATCTCAAGTTTCTTCGTTGTTTCCCTCCCTAGACCAACCTCTATCCTCTCTGTGACCGAAGCAAGACGGGAACGACCATTTTCTTGGTTTAGGCTTGTCTTGTTCGACTTTGATCTCCGAGCACTACGAAAGTACCCAGAGACGGTACATTGTTTTTGCAGGTAAAAACAAGTTTCTTCAGGCAAATTCTTGGGCTTTCAAGTAACTGAAGAAGGAATCAAGGTGGACCCTACAAAAACGCAAGCAATTACCACCATGCCGCCACCAAAGACGGTAAAAGAACTCAAAAGCTTCATGGGGAAGGTCTCTTACATACGGAGGTTTATTCCCGGCTTAGCCCAATTCGTGGTCTCGTTCATCCCTTTACTAAAGAAGGGAGCGGATTTCATATGGTCTCCCTTCCAAGAAGAGGCATTTAGGAAGATCCAACAATTACTACTATCACCAGCGGTGATGAAAGCACCAGTACAGGGGCGTCCTCTACTTCTTTACACAACATCAAGCGACACCGCTATTGGAGCACTCCTCGCACAAGAAGGTGACGATAATGTTGAATATCCAGTATATTACATTAGTCGTACTCTGAAGAATGCTGAACTCCGCTATCCGAAGGTAGAGATGGCATGTCTATCCTTAGTCTTCGCTATTCAGAAATTCAGGCATTATCTCTTATCAAACAAGCGGACCCTATAAGATTCATGTTGTCCAAACCATCCCTGCTAGGATGGCCAGCCCGTTGGCTATTACAGATGTCTGAATTTGACATTGCTTGTGTGGCCCCAAAGGCAATCAAGGGCCAAGCTATTGCAGAACTTCTCGCGGCCTTCCCTGGAGAAGACACTACTGCCTTACATGAAGATGTACCCGGGGAATTCCCGGAAATATCCTTGGTCAAGGAGGATACCTGGTTAGTATACTTCGATGGCTTTGCTACGCCAAGTAACAACACTGGAGGAGCTGGAATAATATTGGTTTCCCCTGCCGTCGAAGTATTCTCACACTCGTTCAAGTTAGACTTCCGGTGTACCAATAATTCGGCGGAATACGAAGCCTTTCTGATAGGATTATCCTTGGCCGAACAAGCGGGAGCCACCAATCTGGAGATTAGGGGTGACTCCAAATTACTGGTGAATCAAATGAATGGTGTTTACTCATTAAAGGAGGTCACTCTAGCTCCTTTTCGCGCTGAAGCACAGAGACTACTAGCTCGTTTCTCTGAAGCCATTATCATTCATACTGGTCGAACTAATAACAGGCATGCTGATTGTCTAGCAACATTGGCTTCGAAGTTACAGTTTGAAGGTATGGAAACGACTCTCACCGTGCAGAAGCGTACACTTTCATCAACCTGGTTGGCACAAACTAGCCAGCTAGAAATATATGATTGGAGGACACCTGTCATTGATGAACTCACTCGATCATCACCGGAAAGGAAAGTTCGTCTCAAGGACTTGAAGAACTTTTTCTTGTTACACGGGATTCTTTATCACATGAACTCAGATGGATCTTTGTCCAGATGTCTTGGAGATATTGAGGCCCAACAACGACTTCATCACCTCCATGAGGAAATATGTGGACAAAGTCTAGTGGTCACTCTATACAGACGACTCCAGCGGCTAGGATATTACTGGCCCACCATGGAAACTCAATCTAGAGAAATACAAGGCTCCTGCAGTAAGTGTCAATCTGCTGTGCACCATTCTGAAGCCTTGATGGTACATCCTGTCGAGGATTGGCGTGAAACTTACATCCAATATCTCCGGGATCATATCTTACCCACCGAGAAGAAAGATGCGGAAAGACTGAAAAGACAGACAACAAGGTTCGTCTTTCACGAAGGAATTCTGTACCGCAAAAGCTTTGGTGGAGATTTATTACGCTGTTTGGCAGAACCAGAGACGAGTACTATACTCAAGGAGATGCATGAAGGTGAACACCAGGGTAAGAAGAAATTATTTTTACAAGTTCATGAAAAATATTATTGGCCTACTATGGAAGACGATGCTGCCATGTTTGTTCGAAGGTGCCATCAGTGTCAGGTTCATAATAACCTTATACATTCTCCATGTCTTCCTTTACAATCCATCAGCAGTCCTTCGCCATTTTATAGCTGGGGACTTGATCTTATAGGAAAGATGAATCCCGCATCTTCTTTACAGCATGAGCACATTATAACTGCTACCGAATACTTCACGAAATGGGTGGAGGCGATTCCGCTTAAAAAGACCAAGGGTGTCAATATAGCTCAGTTTATCAAGGAGCATATCATCTGTAGGTTTGGAGTTCCTAAGCACATCATAACAAATAATGGTTTGCCTTTCGTTAATCAAGTTGTAGCGGAATTACTCCAAGAATATGGTTTTCAGCATATTTGTTCTACACCTTGTTATCCTAAAGGAAATGGCAAGCTGAAAGTACTAACAAGACGTTGATCCGGATTCTAAGTCGAACCGTTCATGATAATCAGAGGTCCTGGCATGAGAAACTTCCCATGGCATTATGGGCATATAGGATTTCTCCAAGGAGTTCTACGGGAGCTTCTCCATACTCTCTGGTATATGGTACTGATGCCATTCTTCCAGCCGAAATTAAGATTCCTACAGCACGCATCGCCATGGCTAGTGGGGTATACACCGACATTTCTGGTTCTAGGTTTGCGGAATTGGATACTGTCGAAGATAGGCGTACGAAAGAAGAAGCTTACATGGAAGCTTATACAAGAAGGATTTCTAGCATATGATAAAGCAGTAAAACCAAGAGTCTTCTAAGTTGGGGACTTGGTATTAAAGACAGCCAAACATATTCAACAAGATATGTCGGCTCCAAAATTTTCAGCTAATTGGGATGGGCCATATGTGGTGACTAAAGCGGCGCTTAGTGGCTACTACAAAATTGCTACCTTGGATGGAAAGCCCGAAGGTACGGTAATCAATGGAAAATGGTTCAAACCTTATTATGTATGAATTTCTGATTACTTCTTTGTAAAATTTTAAATTCCTTCAAAGTTAGTGCAAGCCTCATGTGCACTTAACAATTACAATCTTTATAAAACTTCTTTTATCCAGAAAAAAATACCATTTATTCAATTGAGTTCAAAAAAAAATCTTTCTTCAGAATAAGCCTTCCAAGAGTGCATAATCCCTCTGGTATAAGCTTTCCATCTTCTCCTGGAACGCTGCAGTTTTGGCTTTCAAATTTTGGACAGCTTCTCCCACTTTCGCAGTTTCTTCTGCAATTTTCTCTTTAAGGGTCTTCAATTCCCTTTCTGTTGCTTCCTCTTTAGCCTTCAAGTCTGCATCAATCTCATGTTCCAGGGTTTTCAGGCTTTCCGCCATTTGATTAACTTTCTCAGCTTCCTCATCAATGGCTTTTTCATCTTCATTAATGATCTCAGGATCAGGGCCATCTGCTAGAAAGGACAATCGGTCCATCTTTATCTTTTCAAGTCGCCGTCGAAGCCATCTAACCCTGAACTTAACGTTTTCAGCTGAGGAAAGTAAACGCTCCCATTTCAGAATAGTAGACAAGGTAACCTTGTGCAGTGATCCTTGTTCCATCTCTGATATCATCGGCATCAATAAAGCAACCATGGACACCAAGATTGGTGAGCAGTCCTTACCTAAGACTTGGGTGGTGGCTATGTGGTCATACTTCCTCCATATTTTAGTATATAGGGAAACGTATTTCTTTCGAACTAAGAAATCCCCAAGAGATTTGTGTTCATGAGATAGGGATCGCATCTGAGGATCAAAAAGAAGGTCTGCCCTGTGTTGATGGTGGTTTTTGGCGAGGAGGTCACAGGAGTAATTTCGCATTAATTTCTGGCGTCCTGGAATAGCTCGAGACAAGGTATGAATTTATTTTATAGTAGGGATAAGGTATTTTGGTTGCATTTAGCCATACTTTGATATCTCACGACCCTAGCCTAGTAGCATGGTCTATATCCCTAGCCTATACGTAAAAATACCTAAGCATGTGCATTAGCCTAGCTCATGCTCGAGCCAAACCTAGGCAATTCACGTCACCAATACTTGGAGACACACGGCCATCCCTTGGCCAAGCTTGGATACCTCACGCCATCTTCCTTGGCCTATAGCCCCCGCCAACACCTTGGCCATCTTCCTCTTGGCCTATAGCCCCCGCCAACACCTTGGCCATCTTCCTTGGCCTATAGCCCCCGCCAACACCTTGGCCATCTTCCTTGGCCTATAGCCCAGCGCTTGTTCCCACGGCCACTAGCTTGGCCTCTTCCTTGTCCTCACGGCCCCGCCTATGCCCAAGCTATATTCACGACAATTACCTATCCTTATGCTCACGCCCCTTTTCCTTGGAGGCCCACGGCTAATCCCTGCCCTAGCCTTGGATGCCCATGCTTCTAGCTTGCCCTAATCTTGGATATCCATGTCTTTGGCGTGCCTTGGCACTTGGGTGCCCACGCCACCTCCTTGGCCTGATTATGGGTACCCACGCTATTGCTCTGGCCTAATCTTGGAGCCCCGTGACTTTGCCTTGGCCAAATCTTGGAGGCCCAAAGTCAGGGCGCGGCTAAACCTTGGGGGCCTTACGGTTTTCCCCTGCTTATCCTCATGGAGAGCCATGGCCTTTTCTTCTCTCACGGGCTCTAGTTGCCCCCTTTGGACTAGAATATATTATTCTCTAGCCTCCCCTCTATTTATGGGTCCCACTGATCCAAATCCTAGAGGATTATGGATTTTAGTTAGTCCATAATACTCTAGTTTGCTAATCAAGGAAACCTGACAGCTCATGTATTTCCTCATGGCGTGATTTTTACAGCCCAATCCGTGAGGAGGGGGTGCTTCCTTCACGAAATATTTTCCTCTGTGAGTTCCCTATAACATACTAAAAATTCAGAAATTTTATCTAATATGGTCTGGCCTGGGTGATTTTATTAATGGACAACATGCAAACTGTCCAGAAATCTGAAAATAACATAAATGTTATGGCTTATCCTTTGCGCCTTATACCTAACTTCTCAATAAGATTATTATACCATGCAACATGGCTTATTATGATTATTATGGCCTATCTTTAGGTCTTGTATTGGCAATGCTTATGCATTCTTGATGATGGCTACGCTGTGATAGCATCATTCGTTTGTTTTTCCTGATTATGGACTTGCTTCTATAAATCAGTGCTATAATTCTTAATCATGGCTCATGGCTATGACCTATATTATTTTAGACATTCATATGTCTTCATTACTCAGAGAATTGGTGCATTACATGCCACAAGACAATTTCTCATATTTATGGCAAACTGAAAGTCGTATTTATTCGACTGTTGCCACAGAGAGTTGCTGAAATCCTCTCAGTCTAATTGGCGATTGCATAGCTCAATCCTTAGACTTATCTTATCTTATCTAATGGCGGTTGCTAGCTCAACCCTTAGATTTATCTCATTGGTTTAAATGGCGATTGCACGGCTCAATCCTTAAACCAAATCTCAAAGAGATATTCAAAGCTTATCGCTTAATCTCTATCTTATCGCAAAGTCCTAAGTTTACCAGTAATTGGTACGACTTGCACTTAGTCATATTTGACTTAACAAATATTTCACAAATCTTACGAGAATCAAGTAAGTTACATGGGGGGATATTCTTTAGGGTTTTGGTTTGGCGGTCTACGGCACGTGTGATTGCAACGGCTCAATCACTTAACGAGAAAGAAAGCTAAGTCGTGTGAACGTTGCTGAAAAGAGGGGATGAGAAAGTGGGCGGTTCATTCTTCCCTAATATTAGGCGCAAGACTTTCCCCACTTACGCCACACTCCCACTCTTCCACTTCTTCCACTTCTTACGAGATCAGTTGGAATTCTATTGCTATAAATAGGTCACTCGACCAGTTTGGAAATACAGAACAGACAAGTTCAACAGTTTAATTCAGTGCAAGTTCAATCAATCAATCTCATCGATAATTGATTAACTCTTCTCATTCAGCATTTAATATCTAGTGAGAACTGAATATCCAATCTTCTTTAGCAATTCAATCATCAACATCACAGAAAATCATAGCAATTCTCTGATCTCATCTTTCTCTGCTTCCCTCCCTAAACCAACCCTATATCCTCTTCTTGTAACTGAAGCAATACTCGAACGGCCATTTCTTGGTTTAGGCGAGTCTTGTTCGATCTTGACCTCTCGAATTCATCACGATCTTTTATTACATCATCACACTTCATACTTTACCCCTCAAATTCTCTTTATTGTTTTATACCTAAAACACCCTGATGCTACTACCAGGAAGGACGTGATCCTCAAGGTCTACAACCGAAGCAGGACTGTAAGTAGGAGATTGGGGAGTCTCAGTCATCTTCTTTGGGGGAGCGTGAGCACTCTTTTTGCAAATCTGCAAGGTATAAAGAGTAAGAAGCTATTTTGGATCTAATTAATAAAGTAGATAAAGAAGGGGATTTACTGGTGAAGAATTGCTCATCCTTGGCATCTTGCTTCGTGGATTGCTAGTATTTGTATCTCCTTCCTCTTCATTCTACAGTTAACTTATAGTTAATGGGTTTCTAAAAAAATATGAGGAAAGCACAAGTGAAGAGTTACTTACAGAGCTGGGAACCCAAGCCTTACGCTTGATGAATTGGCTCAGAGGAATGTCACTGTTGTTGTTGCTTGACATGATACAAGAAGATAAAAAATGGAGAAAGTATGATTGATGGTGTCTCTGGGTGTGTATATTTATAGACGCGGAGTAATTTTGAATTCTAGGGTTTTGGGAATTCAAATTCAAGAGTAACTGTTGCCTACATAAGAGGAGTTGACTCAGATATATCTGCAAGTGGACTGACAAGTGTGAAGATAAAGTCTCATCGGCTAGGTCATCAACTTATGCTCACCCTGGAACACTCACAGTTCCATGTTGCGCAAGGGACTAAATGTTGATGGTAGTTTTTGGCGAGGAAGTCGCAAGAGTAATTTTGCATCAATTTCTGGCATCCTGGAATAGCTCGAGACGAGGTATGAATTTATTTTACAATAGGGATAAGATATTTGGTTACCATTAGCCATATTTTGATCTTTCTCGACCATATCCTAGTAGCTTGGTTCATATCCCTAGCTTACACGTAAAATACCTATGCATGCGCTTGTGCCTGTGCACGCGTTTTGGCTTATGCATGCGCCTGTGTCTGTGCACGCGCCTTAGCCTATGCGTGCATGTGTCTCGTCTAGATCGCCATCCCCTTTGTTCCCTAACCTAAAAACATGCCCCTCTCGGCTTACCTAGCTCACGCTCATGATGGGTGGCCCATGGCCATCCCATCCTTCCTTGCTCACGTCCCCTTGTTTGTGTTAAAAGATCTATCTTGGCTCGCCTAGCTCAGGTCCATGGATGGGTGGCCCATCCTACTATAGCCCACGGCCATCCCTTGCTTTTCCCTAGCTAGAATATCTCCCTCCTAGCCTTGGTCTTGCTCATGCCATCCCTAGCTCAATTCACGGTCTTGCTCACGACCATGCTTAGCCAAATTCGTGGGGGGCCTATGTGATACCGGTGTATCCTCACTACATTAGGAACTTAGTTAACCTCAAGTTAATTGATGGAAGAACTCTATATAGGGAAGGAAACCTATATAGAGTAGGATTGTTATTAAGGAAGGATTCCTAGATAAGGAAATAACTTCCTAAAGAAGGATATATGTCATAAATAAGGATTCCTAAGAGATTTAAGGAAACCAAACCACTATAAATAGAGGTGCTTGGCTCATAGCTAAGACACCGAAGGCATCTAGTAAAATCTAGAGAAGAAGTTTGTGAGGTAACCATCGTGTTGCAAAAGCAAGCTTAGTGAGATTGTGAGTCTGAAAGAGAGAATTGTAATATTGTCTTGTTCATAATCTAGAGAAGATATCTTTCTTCGTAAATCTGTTCTTGTGTCTACGTTTTACCTATCTTTCGTCTATAGTTATTTCGAATTCCGCCATAATAACTCTAGTCATCAAGAGTACATAGATTATACGTATCAAGTTGGTATCAGAGCTTAGTTAGCTCCTTTTAGGGAAGTACTGTGGTTTATGGTCTTCATTAGATCTCTCTACAAGAAGCTTGGTGAGTTACTCGTAAAGCAGGAGGACGTTAAGAGGACAAGGAACCCTAAGATGAAGACAGGTGAAGAACTTAAGGGTGATGATACTCCGAAGACTACTGAGGAGAAGGTAACTACGCTACAAACAGACATGAAGTTAATTCAAGACACTCTTAAAGAGTTGAAAGAATGTATTCTTTCCAATACACCCGGGCCGAAGAAAAAGAAGAGTAAGACTCCATCGGAGGTTGCGGATGATGAGGAAGAAGAAGATGAACCAGAGGATGAGGAAGAAGAAAATCTAGGGGATGGAGAAGAAACCAAAGAACCTAAAGAAACCAAACCTCTTGGTAAGAAACAGAGTAATCTGAAAATCGATTTCCATGTTGAAATTCCACACTTTGATGGGAGTATCGACGTAGAGAAATTAGATCATTGGATAGAGCGTCTAGAGACGTATTTTTCTTTTGACAAGTTCAATTTAGGAAGAAAGATTGCTTGTGCGACATTGAAGCTACAAAAGCATGCTCTTATATGGTGGAAGGCTTATAGAAGACAAAACCAGGGAGCATTGTCATGGAAGAAGTTCAAGGAAGTCATAAGGAAACAGTTTTATCCGTTTGGATACCTTGAGGAAAGATGGCTCAAGTGGTACAACTTGAAGCAAGCATACAACCAGTCCGTGCAAGAATATACTTCTGAATTTCAGAACCAAGCTATGGTGTTGGATTTAGACTTAGGGGATAATGCTATCTATATGAAGTACATCTCCGGGTTCCATGAGTATATACGGAAGGAGTTGAAGATGTTTTCAGTCGATACTATCGCTGAAGCAAGCGTAAAAGCCCATGCCATTGAAGGTAGGCTTAAGAAAACAGACTCTAAGGGAAACCCGAAGGTGAAATCTAGAGATACCAGCGTCAAGGGAGGTGAAAGAAGCAAAGACGAAGGGAAGTTCAATGACAAAGGAGGTTTGTCTTGCACACATTGCAAACAAACAGGGCATATTGTAGACAAGTGCTGGGAGAAGCATCCTCATCTAAAGCCAAAAGGGGTGCAGAAGAGAGAAGCTAAGAAGACAACACTAGTCGCTCAAACTCCAAAAGAAGTCCAAGGGCTAAAAGAACCTATTTGAACGCTTTCTCTGATGACATGCGCAATGGAAGGACCTACTAAAGATGATCCTAGGGAACGACTCTTCATAGTGAAGATGCAGGTTAAGACAATACTGGTTGATGCTATTATTGACCCATGAAGTCAGAAGAATTTAATTGCACATTCTTTGGTAGAAAAGTTAGGTTTGAAAGCATTGAAGCATCCAACGCCATATCCATTGGGGTGGCTCCAAAAGGAAGGAGGGTTACAAGTTACGCAGCAGTGTACGTTCAATTTTGCTCTTGGTGGGTCCTACATTGACAAGGTTACATGCGACGTAGTTCCATTGGATGTTTGTCAGGTTATATTGGGTAGCCCTTACTTATGGGATCGATATGGAACTCTACATAGAAGGGAGCAAAAGTATACCTTTACCAAAGATGAGAAGACTTTTGTAATACGAGCTATAGACACTCCTCTCGAGGGAGCAAGCTTGATTACAGCAACTCAGGCTAAGCGGTTGGTGAATGCAAGTATGAAATTCATTTTACTTGCGAACCGTTCTCTTGAGGAGAAGCCGAGTAGAGTTTGTTTGGAGTATCTAACCAAACGACAAGAAGACAACCTAGGAAGGTTGAAGCAGTTTGATCCAACATTATCAAATGGAGGTGATAAGATGATCTTGCCACGAGCGGAAGACTTTTGGTTTGATCGGGAAGAACCACTCAAAAAGAGTTGCATTATGGATCTAAAGACACGACGGGGAGAGAAGAAGACTTTCCAAATTAGAAGTCAAGGTCAAGTTTCAAGCAACGCGAGATGGTTCAAGAGGGAGAAAGGAACTCACGAGTTCCCTAATCTTCATTTCTAACTTTCACAGGAGTTCAAGTTCTTAAAGGGGGGCGTTATGATACAAGTGTATCCTCACTACTTTAGGAACTTAGTTAACCTCAAGTTAATTGATGGAAGAACTCTATATAGGGAAGGAAACCTATATAGAGTAGGATTGTTATTAAGGAAGGATTCCTAGATAAGGAAATTACTTCCTAAAGAAGGATATATGTCATAAATAAGGAAATAGATTCCTAAGAGGTTTAGGGAAACCAAACCACTATAAATAGAGGTACTTGGCTCATAGCTAAGACACCGAAGGCATCTAGTAAAATCTAGAGAAGAAGTTTGTGAGGTAACCATCGTGTTGCAAAAGCAAGCTTAGTGAGATTGTGAGTCTGAAAGAGAGAATTGTAATATTGTCTTGTTCATAATCTAGAGAAGATATCTTTCTTCGTAAATTTGTTCTTGTGTCTACGTTTTACCTATCTTTCGTCTATAGTTATTTCGAATTCTGCCCTAATAACTCTAGTCACCAAGAGTACAGAGATTATACGTATCACTATGGGTGTCCCTAGCTTAGTTCGTGGGGGCCTCACGGCCATCCCTAGCCAAGATTGTGGAGGCCTCACGGCCATGCCTAGTTTAATTAATGGAGGCCTCACGGCCATGCTTAGCTTAATTCGCGGAGGCCTTATGGCCATCCCTAGCTCACGTTCGCGGAGGCCTTATGGCCATCCCTAGCTCACGTTTGCGGAAGCCTCATGGCCATCCCTAGCTCACGCTCATGGAGGCCCACGGCCATCCCTTGCCTTCCTAGAGCTAAAATATCTCCTTCCCTAGCTTGGTCTCCGTCGTGGCTCATGCAACGGCCCTACACTCTTGGGCCTTTAGTCGTGATCCATATCGTGGCTTACTTTTATCACTCACCATAGATTGAGGGTCTCACTTATTCATTCTTGAGTTGCCTCTACTTATGGATCCCTCTGATCCAAGTTCTAGATGATTACGGGCTTTATTGAATCCATGGTATTCTAGTCTCCTAATCAAATTCGGAAATCTGGCAGATTACGAATTGCCTCAAAAGGACGATTTTTACAGCCCAATCCGTGAATAATTAGGAGAGGCTTCCTTCACGAAGGTTTCTCCTTTGTGAGTTCCCCATAACATACTAAAATTTCGTTATTTTAGCGAATATAGGCTGGCCTGGGTGATTTTTGGAATGGACAACACGCAAACTGTCCAGAAATCTGAATATGACGTAATGTTATTGTCCATCCTCATACATCCTATATCTAACTTTCTAATGAGATTATTATGCTATGCAACATGGATTATTATTATTCATGTGGCCTATCTTTAGGTCTTGAATTGGAAATACTCATGCATTCTTGATTGAAGCTACGATATGCTAGCATCACTCGTCTGTTTTCCTGATTATTGACTTGCTTCTATAATCAGTGCTACAATTATTAATCGTGGCTCATGGCTATGACTTATGTTATTTTGGACATTCATATGTCTCTATTACTCAGGGAATTGGTGCATTACATGCCACAAGCCAATTTCTCATATTTATGGCAAATTGAAAGTCGTATTTACTTGACTATTGCCACAGAGAGTTGCTGAAATCCTCTCAGTCTAAATGGCGATTGCATAGCTCAATCCTTAGACTTCTCTCATTGGTTTAAATGGCGATTGCCCGGCTCAATCCTTAGACCAAACTTAAAAGAGATACACAAGCTTATCGCTTAAATCTCTATTTTTATGCAAAGTCCTGAGTTTACCAGTAATTGGTACGACTTGCACTTAGTCAGCTTTGACTTAACGAATAATTCGATACTTAACAAATCTTACGAGAATCAAGTAAGTTACATGGGGGGATATTATTTAGGGTTTTGGTTTGGCGGTCTACGGCACGTGTGATTGCAACGGCTCAATCACTCAACGGGAAAGAAACTAAGTCGTGTGAACGTTGCTGAAAAGAGGGGATGAGAAAGTGGGCTGTTAGTCTTCCCTAATATTAGGCGCAAGACTTGTACCACTTACTCCACACTCCCATTCTTCCACTTCTTCCACTTCTTACGAGATCAGTTGGAAATATATTGCCATAAATAGGTCACTCGACCAGTTTGGAAAGACAGAACAGACAAGTTCAACAGTTCAATTCAGTGCAAGTATAATCAATCTATCTCATCGATAATTGATTAACTCTTCTCATTCAACATTCAATATCTAGTAAGAACTGAATATCCATTCTTTTAGCAATTTTAATCACAACATCACAGAAATCATAGCAATTCTCTGATCTCATCTTTCTCTGCTTCCCTCCCTAAACCAACCCTATATCCTCTTCTTGTAACTGAAGCAATACTCGAACGGCCATTTCTTGGTTTAGGCGAGTCTTGTTCGATCTTGACCTCTCGAATACCATTACAGTTTCATATTACATCATCATACTTCACACTTTACCCCTCAGATTCTCTTTATTGTTATACCATTTCTATCATACCAATAGTCTATGATGTTGTTTATATGATCCAAAGGTATTCTAGGATTTTCGCCTTTGCGTCACACTCGTGATAATATGTATAGGTAGAGTATGTTGAGTTGTCTCATGAAATGACCCCACCGGTGAACGTGTTCATGAACGCGTATATGTGTTGTTTTTGGCATTTCAGAGAACGAGCTAAGTCTGTATGAACGCGTACATACAATTTCAAGAATTCTCCTGAATTCTCCCAAACTCTATTGACTGCTCTATGAACGCGTTCATGAACGCGTTCATATAAGCCATGCGAAAACTTCCAACTCCATATCTTGAAGTTTTCGGTATAGGCATGATTAGTTCTCAGACTTGTCATTACTCGGCCCATAGAATTCAACAACTTAATCCAAGCGATTTTCAAATAAAGTATTTTGACCAGAAGTCGCAAAGCGATGTCCAAACAAGCATTGGACCAAAAGTCGCGAACCTTCAAACAATGTTGAGTCTTCTTTAACTTTTGGCTTAGTCCAAAGTTCTTAGAAGATTGAGAATGGGTAATCAAGCTATGGACTTTCCTAGTTCCGGAACTTGCTTGAGCCCTACTTAAGGTTGCTTAAACTTTAAGCAAAGCCTCCCTTGGTGATCACTATAAATAGATGACCTTCTGCAAGATACAATCTCAATCCTCTACACATCTGTGTATCCTTTCATAAAGGTTGGTCGTCATCTCGAAGTCCTTTTGGACTACGACTACTGAAAGACTTTACTTGAGGATCGTGAAACACAGGTCGGAAGTCAAATTCCATCCTGTATCTTGGGTCGATTGAATTCTTTCAATCTTATCACGACCAAGATTTGATAGAAATTCCGTAAGGTAGATCTTGTATCGTAAACCCTTGTAGATTGTGAAAAATGAGAGAGGGACAAGATTGTAAAAAATACTCTCTAAATTGGCCTAACCTAAAGGCAATTGCCTATTCAGGCACATCTCCATAGCTCAGAATGCAACCCGTTCTACGAGCTGAATAAACTCTCTATGAGTTCTCTCTTATAACCCCCGGTGGAGAGGATGATATCATAGTGCAGTACTGATAATCTCACCAACACGTTAAACCCATTAATCTGCTTCATGTCGACATCGCCTCGAATTCCTCGGCATCAGAACCAGATCACTATATGTACATGGTGAAGAATTAACAAGAGACGCATCCTCACGGATTTCCTCTTTATACGACTCAACATTCGAGTCTTAATGAAAACCTCAGGAATATCGAAGTTCTAGGCCTGTCCAGAACTCCCTAAGAGACATACAACAGCCTAAACAGGCTTAAACAGACCTCATCCCAAACTCAGGATGGTCTAACATACCATGGATAAGCACACCATGACTACAAGTATGATGTAGCGTAAACACGCACATCATAACCGAGGCATAGTCAGCATGCACCAGCTGCGACAAAGTTGACCTTGGACGGATGCCAAAGTCACCACAAATTATGGCACCACTAACCATGAGTTCACGAGAAATTAGCCTTGGCCAAAGGCCAAGGCCGTGGCTCCATAATCCATAGCGCCATGATAACAGAACTAGCGCTAAAAGCACTTAAGGAATTAGCCTTGGCCAAAAGACAAGGATGTGGCGCCATGATAACAGATTAGTGCTAAAGCGCTTTGGAGATTGCCTTGGCCAAAGGCCAAGGCCGTAGCCCCTTGGGCTATAGCGCCACAAACCAATGGCGCTATGCACTCCTGGCCTTGGCCAAATAGCCAAGGCCACTCATGTACTCGTGTCCTGGAGGCACCACACTCACATTGGTCACGACAATTAGTCGTACAACTCAACTCAACTACGCAATATCTGCGTATCACTCGAGACATCAAAACATCACACGGGACTTTAGGGGTATTGGTCTGGCGGTCTACGACAGTTGAAAGAAACTGATAGAGGTAGTGGACAGTTACGAGAAGATGGCGCGAGTTGACATGTTCTACACAACTCAGGCAGTTACGGAAACCAACCCATGTCCTCCACTCTTCCACTCTTCTACGACTTCCACCTTCTCTGTCGAGAGATCAGGGTGAGTTCAAAACTATAAATAGAGGCCTCCTCTATCTTCCAAGGTAAGAAGACGAAAATCATCCAAAAACATCCAGACATTCAGAACACCTGAATGAACCAGAGCCTCAGAGTAAACACCTCTGAGCAACCAACACACTTCGAGCCTTGGAGATTTCCAGTCACCTTCACGACGGAAATCTTGAACTCTTACACCCAAAACATCTTCTCAACCTGATATCAAGTTTCTTCGCTGTTTCCCTCCCGAAATCAACCTCTATCCTCTCTGTGACCGAAGCAAGACGTGAACGGCCATTGACTTGGTTTAGGCTCGTCTTGTTCGACTTTGATCTCGAACACTACAAAAGTACCCAGAGACGGTGCATTGTTTTTCCAGGTAAAAACAGTTGGCGACCACAGTGGGAGATCATTCTCTCGGTTTCAGAAGGTCGCCTTTAGAATGTCTGAACTAGGGATGGGATCTGAAGAACCTGATTCTCGCTTCAACACCTCAAGCTCTACAAGAAAGACAGACCCCAATAACAACCACCAAATCAATACCAACTGTAGAAGAGGCGAGAACTCACCGACGCCTCCAACCATAGAAGAAATAGCCCAGCGACAAGATGCCCTCGCCAGTCAACAAATGAATATCATGGCCGCCTTGATGGAGATTACAGCCTACCTCAAATCTCTTGCAAAGAGAGAGCCAAGCGCCCCTGAGGTTCCAGCAGTGGAAAAGATCATAGCGCGAACGAGGGACGAGTCACCCACGGTTTCACACCGCAAGACCGACACTCAACTAACCTGGGGACACTCTCAAGTCCACACCACCTTCTCCTTCCCCAGGTACGACGGAACCGGTCACGCACGAGAACACGTTTCACATTTCCTAGGATCTCTGAGGGAATACGGGTACAGTCATACCTTGAGACTCAACGAATTCCCGAAGTCTCTTATTAGATAGGCCTACTAATAGTACACTCACCTCCCTCCAAGAACCACGAGCACTTGGAACGGATTAATGGACACCTTCTTCAAGGAATACCTTTTTGGGAAGGTAACTCTCTCTGATCTAAGTAAAATGCACCAAAGAGCCGGCGAGTGCCCCGACGACTATGTAAAGAGGTTTAAGGGACAAGCCCTCGGTTGCTGCACCCCAGACATAACAGAACCACAGCTGGTGGAGATCTGCACTAGTACCATGGCTCCTATCTACCGATCTCTTTTAGAAGATATCCAGTTCCAGACCCTTTCCGAACTCCAGGACGCAACAGCAAGGTCAACCACTATAATACCCACCCTGAGGGAGAGGACTCAACTACTGAAATACGGAGGACTTACTGAAGAGGACAGTAGAAGCCTAGATAACGACAGGAAAAGAAAGGCAGGAGAGTGCCTCGTTGAACACCAAGCACCAGACTCAACGACACGAGGCGTGACACCAGAAGAAGACTCGCAACAACAACGAGGAAGGATTGATCCGCCAAACGACCTCTCAGCGATGGAGATGGAGCAACTGCTAGACTCCTTGGTCCGAGAAAAATTCGTAGAGCTACCTGAAGTATCGAGGCCTCCCACTGCTGGAGAGACGAAACACCCTCGTTACTGCCATTATCATAGAAGGGTCAGCCACGCCACGGTCCAGTGTAACAGTTTCAGGCGAATCCTCGAAGAACGTATTGTCAAGGCCAATGCATGTTCCTACAGACTACACCCGGAGTCTCCACACATCAAGCGCTCACAGGTCACAAAGAACCCGTGAATCAAAGAGTGGAGAAACTGATGCACCAACTATGCGAAATCTTATGTTTCTCGAAACCTCAACGTCGGGATATGTTTACAGCACTTAACCATGTGGTGTCAGGAAGACGACTACCATTTGGAGAAGAAGAAGACCCACACCTGCCAACCCAAGGCGAATCTTCGGTAAGATATGACCGAGGACTACTAGCCAGGCAAGGTTGGGAAATACTCATTACCGCATATATATATATATATATATTCTTCAACACGTTGTTGGATCCAGGAGCGAAAATCAACGTCATCTCTGCAACGATACTAGAAGCTTCGGAGGCTCGCTACACGATGTCACTGATTCACCAGAGACGTTGGAAAACCCCGAAGGAAAGACGGTGACGACTCGTGGATGAACAACTCTACAGATAGAGGTGAACGGAGTACGAACGGAGGCTGAACTCTGTGTAGTCCCACAAGACTCAGAACACGACATGGTCTTCGACCACCCTTAGTTCAAAGACAACCAGAGTCTACTTAACGAAGCCGCAATCCCACTCGGAGCACCGATTGAGCCAGATGATATCCATGCAGCAACGGTATCCCTGTACGAAGAAGGAGGAGCCTCGCCAAACTCCGAAAAGAGATCAAGGATGGCATCCCCGCAAAAGACGGACGGAGCACTTATCGCAAGGTATGAGTGGATCATGCAACCTACTCGATATTTTAGAAAATGGATGGCCCCATCACCTGGTCACGAAACCCTCAATATCCTGTTTAGACGATTAGACATAGGAGACGGGGAAGCCAACAACAACGGGTTTGCCTGCCTCCCCCGAAAATCGCCCCTATACCGGAGACTCCACGGCCCTAGGGCCCCATTAACCGACGACGGGGACTACAAAGTTGGAGAATCAGTAATGAAGACTGGCAGACAAGGAAAGGGAAAGCCCGAAGGACCCTACATGGTCATCAGGTCCGCGCTGAATGGGTACTACAAACTGGTTTCGCTCAAAGACGGATGCAAGGATACAATGATAATCAAGAAAAGACGGGTTGAAGCTTATCCCAATTAAACCTTTAGTTATAAGAAACATAAAACCGTTGTACGTAGTCAAGACATGAGACTCATTCTATCATTGTCTTTCGAACAATAACAATAAAAAAAATATTGATAAAACCACGAGTCAAGAAACAAAAACGATCAGAAAAGACCAAATAACATAGTATCCTTAGCCTTTTCGTAAGAGTCTCTCATGTTGGAAAGAACCTCCCGCTCCTTCACGAACCTAGCCTCCAATTCAGCAACCTCCCTCTCCTTTGCGGCAAGAACCTCATCGGTAATACTGTCAGCCTGAACCTTAGCCTGCTTCCGCTTCTCAAACCTCTCCCGGAGCCAAGATACATTGAAGGACTCGGACTCAGCAGCCGATATAGCATCTTCCCAATCCTGCAACGTCTCTGATTCGACCCCGCGCATGGAATTTTCCCGCATCTCGGCAATCCGCTCCAACAGAAATCCAACGAATCCTTCCGCCACGACACGGTTTGCATCCTCCCTTACCCGAACTCCTTCCAGATACGTGTATACATGTCCTCGTACTCTCAGGAAACGACGAAACCGCCTATGGCCACCTGGTAGGATCTAGCCCTACTCAAAAGGGGTAACACAACACCTCGAGTCAGATAAGGCGCATTCAGTCTAGCCTCCCTAGCTCTCATTTCGGCGTCAGCAGTATCTTCGGGGTCAGAATTCTCGATCTCCTCGGTATCGCCATCCTCTACAGCTTCTTCGCCAACACTTTCGTCCACGGGCACGTCTACAGTAACGGGAGAAGCTACTTGGGAATCGTCGACACCACCGGTTATCACCGTCTCGTTACGCATGAACTCATCGCTCCCTTTCATGGACTAAAGAAAGGAAGAAGTCAGTAACCGTGAAAGACAGGAGCTACTACTAGTCCAGAGATAAAGAAGAAATGGTCAAAAGCATAGAACGCGAATCCCTTACCACGGCAGGGCTCGACTCCTCACGAGGAGGTGATGAAGCATTGGACTTATCAACTATCTCTCGATTCTCATCACCCACATTCTTTTAGACTGAATTTGGAATAGGTTTGCCAACCGTCTGGACTTGAAATTCGGAATTGGGATATAGACAAAGTAGTAGAGACCTTGAAGACGAAGACTGTGAAGACAAAAAAGACATCAATTGTTCTTCATCGACAAAAGGTTAGTAGGAGTTATGACTTTATGGAAATTCTTCTATTCTACTTTCTCTATTCTTTCGAAATATAGTCGACTACTTTAGTAGTGATAATAGCGATTGAGATCGTATTCTTGTCTAACGTGGCCTTGTGTCATGACCAGTGTTTGTTCCCACAAATACTGTGAGTACAAGAATGAATGAGATAGATTCGGTGCCATGTGTCCATTACAATGGTTTGCTTGCAAATCGTTAGTTGGATATGGATGAATCTAAAGGAGTACTCTTTAGCAAAGAGTCCATGGATTACACTTGAGGACGTATACACGTCTAAGTCCTAGTCAGCCAAGAACTTCCAGCGGAATCCAGATTCGACGAAATCTGACAGGCGCACGGTTCACGAACCGGTTCGCAAACCAGAAACTTGGATTTCTTCTGAGTTCCAAAGTGACTGAACATTTCGCGAACTAGGACGCGAACCCAATGTCGGTTACTTTGCTGGTGTCGGATTTAGTGGATATTCTTTCAGAATTTCACTTGGGTCAAACTCTAAACTCCTTTATCTTTTAGGTGGACTTGTGATAGGTGCTTAAAACACCTACTCAAGAGTACCCAATTCATACACTTATGTTTAGCTTATGCCTCGAAAATACTTTATTCTAACGTTGTTTTCTATTTTGCAGGTACAACTCCTTTACAGTCACAAAACAAAACAAAAGAATGGAAAAACAATCTCATGTAAGCAAGCTCGTTAATGAGGCTACTGATTGGAGGAAAAGAGCATAAGTGATAGCAAGCAAGTTGGGCCGTTGCTGAGTATGAGAGGTGAGGGTTACACTATGGGCTTGATAAAAGCCATATTCACACCAACTGAAGCCCAGGAATGATGACAATGGAGTACAGGAGCACCCATCACCTTAGAATCAGGGTAGCCAAGCATCATCCAGAGGCACCACCAACTAAAGGTGCCCGGTTAACTCCAACCCCATCTGGCCGCTAAGGGCCACCCCTTTACATAGATAAGGCAGGACACGCAGTCAGCGTAATCCAAATTCAGATGGGGTCTGATTTTCTCTTCTGAACCAACTAATGGCGACTAGCAGGTCTGCCGGTTAACCGAGAAGATGCAGCTGGGTTCTAGGATGGAAGCAGATCAGAACGCAATGAAGGTTAATGGGTACAGAATGGTTGAATGGCAAGGTCAGTTCTGGGTCTAATAAAAGCAC
>JAJJMA010008690.1:0-11454 GCA_023529015.1 Papaver nudicaule | reverse complement strand
GTCCTAAGATCATGTCGTGCTCCTCATCCTCCTTGATTACATGAAACTTGGTTTTGGTGCGAGCAGAGTCCACCTTCAGATCCAAAGTAACATGACCATATATGTCTTGGAGCTTTCCTTTTGAATCTTTCGTTATTGTGGGATAATAGATGACATCCCGTCGAGAGATCCCAATTGCTTGGAGTGTTTTGATTGGAATTAGATTAACCATAACACCAGCATCAATTTGAACTTTCTGAAAATTCGTACCTTCGAGACGAGCGGAAATAATCGGTATTGGAACGCGTTCCCCTGCCATCATCTCCGGTGTAACTTCGCCGGGTTTTGGCTGAACCTTTTCAGGTATAGGTAGTTCTTTGCCGCTAGCAATCCATCTGAGGGCAGCGAAAATGTTGCTTCGCTGACCTCTAGAAAAATGCAAGAGCTCGCACAAATTCTCCATTAAATAATTAGCAGTTTGCTTGACAGATTCTCCGGAGATGGTGAAATTTCAAATGTTGGGTTGATGCTGACGTTGGTGTTGACGTTGAGGTTGGTGCTGAGGGAGTGGATTCTTATGCACGCCCTCAGTCCCCAAGTTCAACTCTCCTGACTCAATCTTTTCGTTGAAGATTTGCTTGAGTCGATGACACTCGCTGGTGGGATGATTGACGAATCTATGAAAATGACAATACTTGGGATCAGTCATTTCTTGTTCCGTAGGCTCTCTCCGCACAGGAGGTAATTTGACAGCACCATCTTGAATCCACGCTTCCAGGAGCTCTATCACTTCATCCATAGTACATGGGAAATCAGGAATCTTAGGGAATTCCCTTTGTTGTCGTGGTGCCTTTGGTGCAAGGGCATTAGCTAGGACCCGTGCCGGAGCTTGAGGTTGGGCTGGAGCTGCACGTTTCAATTGCGGGGCCTCAGGAGTAGGCGCCTTCCTCTTGACACCTTCAGTGATAGCATGGACTGAGTGAAGAGAGTTGTATTGCTTGTTGACAAGTCGCTTGCTGGCACGCGTTTCACCACGACTTTCTTCGGCTTTTAAAGGCCTGGGCCTTTCTAGTAGTGCAGGTGCAGTAGTGGCGGATCGTTTGGCGGATTTATGGAGCTTGGTGAAATTGTCAATATCCAAGTTCTCCAACAAGGCGCGATATACCGGTATCATTCCATTGATGCAAAGCTCCACCAACTGTACCTCTGTCACATTTGGCTCATTGCAATCCACCGAACGAGTTCTGAATCTCGTTACGTAATCATCTGGATGTTCATTGTTTCGCTGATAGAGTCTCCCCAAATCGGAAAGAGTGAGTTGCTCAGACACGAAGAAGTATTTCTTGAGGAAAGCATTAACCATCTGGCTCCAGCTGAGAATGCTATTAGGAGCTAGATTATTATACCAAGTATATGCCTTTCCCGTTAAAGATTTCGAGAATTCCTTGAGACATACAACTTGATTTCTTTCATGTATCCCCAATGATTCCAGGAAGCGAGAGATATGTTCTCGGGCATTCCCAATACCATTATACATCGAGAATGAAGGTGTGACATACCCTTCAGGAAGAGATTCACGTTGAACTTCAATTGGATATGGAGGTTGATGACGATGAAACAAATCTGAATTCTCCATGCTCCGAGCCTGCAAAAGATTCTGTAAATCTTCACGAGTGACGAAGTTATGTTGCAAACCTGTGTTTGGTCCACGTGTGGTGTGGACACAAGTGTCTTGATCATCGGGGATAACATGAATCTGAGAAGGACCCGTCTTGTTGGAATGAGATAGGGGTTCCACACGTGAAAGCCCTGGATTTGTTGGGGGCGTCAGCTTCTCTGAGAGAGTCCTCAAGCAAGTCAGCAACTCCATTTGGTTTTTCACCATATTGTTTTGACTCAGGGCTAGATCTTGTTGGGTCTTCATGAGATCTGCAATGCTAGGTGAGTCTTCAGTACTCCTTGTTTCTCCTATGCGAGGCCCAAAGAGAAAATCTTCTGTGCGGCTTGAGATAGGAGTATAAGGGGTAGGAGAGATAGTGGTGTTGGTGGTCCCCCACCATATGAGATAGGGGGGACGTGATTTGGGATAGGGTTGGCGTGGTGGAACCCACCAGAGGAGTTGACACGCCCAAGGAGAGAGGGGATGAGGTTGGCCCCCTCTGGGTTGAGGCAGAAGCAAAATTAGGGTTAGGGTTTGAACTCACGGCTGGGATTGTGGGGCCAGAGGTGATGGCGCCACTAGCTTGAGTGTTTGTGACCCCACTTGCAGTAGATAAACTCGTGGGGACACTAGGGTTACTTGGAGAATTTGTATTCTCTGAACTCTGCCTCCTGGTTTCAACCATATCTTCTTACAACCGAGATAATGACCTCTCACTGTGGTCGCCAAAATGTTTTAGGTATAAAACAAATAAGAGAATCTGAGGGGTAAAGTATGAAGTGTGATGATGTAATAAAAGATTGTGATGAATTCGAGAGGTCAAGATCGAACAAGACTCGCCTAAACCAAGAAATGGCCGTTCGAGTATTGCTTCAGTTACAAGAAGAGGATTTTAGGGTTGGTTTAGGGAGGGAAGCAGAGAAAGACGAGATCAGAGAATTGCTATGATTTTCTGTGATATTGAGATTAATATTGCTAGATAAGGATGAATATTCAGTTCTCACTAGATAATAAATGCTGAATGAGAAGAGTTAATCAATTATCGATAAGATAGACTTGATTATACTTGCACTGAACTTGTTAAACTTATCTGTTTTTTGGATGAGATTGAGATGATTTCCCAAACTGGTCGAGTGACCTATTTATAGCAATATATTCTCAACTGATCTCGTAAGAAGTGGAAGAAGTGGAAGAGTGGGAGTGAGGAAAGAGTGGGGTCAGTTGTTAAGAGTCTTGCGCCTAATAATAGGGAAGACTAACAACCCACTATCTTATCCCATCTTCTCAGCAACGTTCACACGACTTAGTTTTCTTTCCCGTTAAGTGATTGAGCCGTTGCAATCACACGTACCGTAGACCGCCAAACCAAAACCCTAAAGAATATCCCCCCATGTAACTTACTTGATTCTCGTTAGATTTGTTAAATATTTGTTATTTGTTAAGTCAAAGCTGACTAGGTGCAAGTCGTATCAATTACTGATAAGCTTAGGACTTTGCGATAAGATAGAGATTTTAAGCGATAAGCTTTGAATATCTCTTTGAGATTTGGTTTAAGGATTGAGCCGGGCAATCGCCGTTTAAACCAATAAATCTAAGGGTTGAGCTAGCAACCGCCATTTAGATAAGATAAGATAAGTCATCTAAGGGTTGAGCTAGCAACCACCATTAGATAAGATAGGTCTAAGGATTGAGCTATGCAATCGCCAATTAGACCGAGAGGATTTCAGCAACTCTCTGTGGCAATAGTCAAATAAATACGACTTTCGGTTTGCCATAAATAAGGAAAATTAGTTTGTGGCATGTAATGCACCAATTCCCTGGATAATGAAGACATATGAATGCCCAAAATAATATAAGTCATAGCCATGAGCCATGATTAAGAATTATAGCACTGATTTATGAAAGCAAGTCCATAATCAGGAAAAACAGACGAATGATGCTATCACGGCGTAGCCATCATCAAGAATGCATAAGCATTGCCAATATACGACCTAAAGATAGGCCACAATAATTATGATAAGCTATGTTGCATAACATGATAATAATCCCACATTGGATATAAAAGGATAAGCCATAACATTTATGTTATTTTCGGATTTCTGAACACTTTGCATGTTGTCCATTGGTAAAATCGCCCAGGCCAGCATATATTAGATAAAAATCTGAATTTTTAGTATGTTATAGGAAATTCACAGAGGAAAATATTTCGTGAAGGAAGCGCCTCCTAATTCCTCACGGATTGGGCTGTAAAGATCACGCCATGAGGAAATACGTGAGCTGAACTGCCAGATTTCCGAACTTGATTAGGAAACTAGAGTATTATGGACTTAATAAAATCCATAATCCTCTAGGGTTTGGATCAGTGGGACCCATAAATAGGGGGAGGCTAGGAAAAGATGAACCTTAGCTCAAAGGAGGCAAGGCTAGCCGTGAGGGGAAGAGGACAATCATGGACCTCCATAAGTACGAGTGAGGGGAAACAATAAGACCCCCACGAATTAGGCGAGAGCCAACTATAAGGCCCCCATAAATTAGGCTAAGCATGATTATGAGGCTTCCAATATTTGGCCAAGGCATAATCTTGGACCTCCAAGCAATAAGCTAGGGCATGGCCGTGGATGTCCAAGACTAAGTGAAGGGAAGGATGCGTGGGCATCCAAACTAGGGCAAGAGGTGGATGCGTGGGCATCCAAAACGAAGGCAAGGGGTTGCGCAAGGGCCCCCAAATAGTTGAGCAAGGGTGATGCCATGGGCATCCAAATATTAAGGCGAGCTATAAACATGGACACCCAAAAACTGAAGACAAGGATGGCCATGGACGTCCAAAAATCAGGCCAAAGAGGTGGCGTGGACACCCAAAATCAGGGCAAGCTAATAAACGTGGATATCCAAGGTTTAGGGCAAGCTAATGGCATGGATATCCAAAGACTAAGGCAGGGGATAATCATGGGCCTCCAAGGATTAGGCAAGGGAGGATGCGTGGGCATCCAAAGATGAGGCGAGGCCAATGCCATGGGCATCCAAAGATGAGGCAAAGCTAATGCCACGGGCCTCCAAAGGCTAGGCAAAGCTAATATCGTGGGCATCCAAGGATTAGGCACGGCCAATGCTATGGGCATCCAAATATGAGGCGAGGGAGGATGCGTGGGCATCCAAGAACCATGCCAAAGCCGTGCATACCCAAGGTATGCCAAAGAGTGGCGTGGGCATCTTGGCCAAGTAGATGGCCGTGTATACCCTAATATGCCTAAGGCGTGAATGGCCTAGGGTTTTGGCTCAAGCACGAGCTAAGCTAATGCGCATGCGTAGGTATTTTATCGTATAGGCTAGGGATATGGACCATGCTACTAGGCTAGGGTCGCGAGATACCAAAATACAGCTAACGGTAATTAAATATCTTATCCCTACTATAAAATAAATTCATACCTTATCTCGAGCTATTCCAGGATGCCAGAAATTGATGCGAAATTACTCCTGTGACCTCGTCGCCAAAAACCACCATCAACATTAAGTCCCCTGCGCAGCATGGAACCGTGAGTGTTCCAGGGTGAGCACAAAGTTGATGGACCAGCTACATCCGCATAGAGGCCTTATTCACGATCATGGAGTCCAAACAGGGCCTAAAGACGAAGCCCGTTCAAGCAATATCCAGAGAGTCCTAATTAGGTTAGGACCCTCCCAAACCGTGCGTGATATATCTATATGCTCACGCAAATTCTTTTTTTTTTTTTGTAAAACTTGCCTTTCCATCTTGAGTTTATTCTCCCTTTCTCATAAACACAGTATTCTGTAGATTGGAAGATCAAGATGACTGACAACGAGTCCCATAATTCTTCTTGTGCAGATGATGAAGTTACATCCACCACAGCTGGAAAAGAAATTCCTCACATCAATGACGAGTTTGAAATTCGTTTGGCAAGTGTAGCTCGAGTTGCAGTCTCCCAAGACCAGGCTAAAATTCTTCCAAGAAATCCTAGTTCTCCAATGATTATCAACCCATCACTGGTGACTCGTTTTCGCCTGCAGAGAGGCGATTTCAGTGCTTCCATCATTATCTACCGTTCTCCCCAGAGACAAATTAATTCATGGTCTTTGTATTCCCAGACGATTGCTCAATATCCCAGACGTTAAGAAGACTTTAGAGAGTGCTGGAATTTTCTATGCTGTAAAGAGTTCGAATGCCTCCTTCGTAATCAGGGACAAACGTGCTTTGGCGGCCCTTCTATCCCGTTGGTGTGATGGCACAAACTCGTTCATATTCGCATGGGGAGAGCTCGTAATTTCACTAGAAGATGTAGCAGCACTACTGAGACTCCCAATTAATGGAGAGTTCAATATTATTCTGAATGTGGATGAAAAGAAGATGCAAGCTCAGCTAAACAGCGTTGCTGAGACTCTGAACAAGCATGAGGATGCTTATGCTTCATGGATGGCTCACTGGTCACAACCCAGTAATAGTTGTTCTTCATCACTACACGTTGCTGCATTCCTCTTGCTTTGGCTATCAAAAGACGTCTTTGAGAATCTTCATGGTTACAAGGAGTTGAAACCCAGGTTCATCCCCTATGCCATAAGATTGGCCCAAGGTATTCCTGTACCCATTGGCTCTTTGTTTCTTGGTACTCTGTATGTCCAGCTTTCTGTCTTGTCTGCAAATATGAAACTTTCAAATGGCGCTGCTAAGATTGAGACATTCATATCAACCAACTTCATACAAGCTTGGTTGTATGAGCATTATCCTGATTACGCCCCGAACCTGTCTTCTAAGGACAAATCTTCGTCACATGATGCTCGAATTGTCCGCTGGATGAATAAACCCACCTCAAAGGATTTTATCACGTCCATGGATGATGAGAAAAAGATAGTTTTTCGTCCATGGACTTTGATCCCTGAAGGTGTAGCTCAGCTTCGATCGTTTGGTGATGTTCCGCCCAATGTTCCAGCAAAAGTTCTTGTTGCAAACGGATTTCCTACTGAGGCAGAGAAGATCTTTATGATAAGTTGTTGCAGCGGTCACCTTATTGGCATTAATGAAGCAGGACGCTATGTCACCAAAGCATATAACATTGGCCGAAGAGCTCGTCAGATGGGCTTTGATCAGGATATCCCGATGCAGCGAGGTGCTTCTCCAAAGAATATGCAGGATCTTCATACCAAGGTGCTCAGTCCCGTGTTATTCCTCTCAGGGCAAAGAGTACCATCAATCACAGAAACGGGCAGGCAATTTTGGGATAGCCAAATAAAGTTATGTAAAGACTTCATGGCTCTCCCTAAAGAAGTATGCGCCATTCCTTCCAAAAACGACTTGGCAATATATCCTTTGCTCAAATATCGCACTCTTAAACGTAAAGTAGGAGATAAGAATGATTTGGTAATTACCTCGACTTTCGAATGCTTTCATAAGTTTTATTTATACTGATGTTGACGCTTTATCATCACACCTTGTACAACAACCTTCATCGCCTAGCTCAAGACTCACCAATTTCGCGACGCAAATGTCTTTGTCTTTGGGTAGTCATCTTTCGGGAGAATCATTGCTTTTCCAAGAGAAGGATGGCTCAATGATGAACTTCTTAAACGATAAACAAGTCCCCAATCTTAGTACACAAGATTGGGTGAAGGTAAGACTTCATTCCATTGTTCGTATTTTTACTTTAGTGTGAAAGTATAAATTCCCGTCAGATTTTCCTGTTTTGAGTCTCGTCACGAGAATGACCGTAGAATCTTCATCCGATGTCGGATTTCGATGGTTGAGCCCAATTTAGAAAAAGGACTTCAGTAGCTTTAACCTCGAAAAAGAAAATCTGAATTTCACGCATTTTTGCTCGTTATTTTATGTGTCACAACGTGACGCCACGTCCAGGAATGCCGCAGTCTGTACGCTGTTCAGTGGAAAAATCATTCCGGACAGTAGGTTGCTCCAAAAATTAAGCCCTTTTAGGACGTGATAGTAGACATCCAAACGAACAACTCCTGTGAAGGAAGTTTCTTCATATCTCTTACTGATTTGTACAGATTTTGAGTTTTTCACCATTCTTCGTAAGAATTCAGACGTCAGAAAATTACTTCTTCAAGATAACGTCGTGAATCTTTTGATATATCTTCTTTTAATGATCCTTCTTCTCTATTTGATGTAGGATGGACCTGCTACAGGAGTTGAGAAGTTCTCATTTGTTCCTTTAGGGCGGAACTCAGTGCTTGAAGAATCAACTCCGAATACGTCATGCAAGTCTGCCGACGGAATTACTGAGCAAGATAAAGGCGGAAACTCCACAGAGCCTAAGTCTTCCGTAACGCAGGTTACCCTTTGTCGACTCTTTTAATCCGAAATAAAATATCAAGTATTTTATTCTTACTTCGTTAGCTCTTGCAGCCTTCCGCGGATAATGAAGACGTGAATAACGACTACTTCTTTGGTAAGAAGATCAGTGAAGGCTTAAACTTGAGTAAGGATTTTGACGATGTCGTTGACGAAAACCCTTCCACTACTGAGGTAAACTGTAGAACCTTCTTATCCCAAGCTTTCACCAAGTAGCTTGAAACATATTATTAAGCTTCTGTTCGTTTTAAACTATTTTTCAGTTTGTCGAAAAAGAAACGCCAACTTGTGAGAATATCGACCTTGCCGGTGCAGATGCTCCCACTAAGGGGACTTATCTCGAGTTTCCTCATGCTGGTTCGGCGTATAATCCTCCCCATGAAACAATTCTCCCTGGTCATATACTAGTGGAAGGATTTAATGTCCCGGAGGAACACGTCCCACTGTATAAGAAAATATGGGGTCTTTATGGTCACCTTATTACTGCTGGAAGGCGTGACCACTCGCACACACTTGCAGGTGTTGCGGCTGATCTCATGGTCTTGATCTCGAAGATGTACGCCACCCCTTTAACGGAGACGACAGATGAGGCGTTAGATGAAGCAGAAGATCTGATTGCTTCATTTGAAAATTTTAAACCCAACTTGTTGTGGCTTCAGGCGAGAATCCAGTTCATCCGAACAAGGCGTGCTGCTACTGGCAAATTCACCCAGGATTTGGTGAAGCAAGAAGAGAGGAATTATGCCATTATGACTGAGGAACTCCGCAAGTTAACTGAGAAGACGGAGAAGAAAGCTGCTGACATAGCTCTATTGAAGAAAGCAGTTGATGAAGGAGCGAAATCTTCACTAGATGGGTGTTTCTGAAAGACTTCAGGAGCAAAAGAATTTTATTTTGCTTTTATTTGGTTTTATGAACAAAGGGTTTATAGGAATTGATTATTTTGAACTCATAGGTTTTGAACTTGAATTCTTTTGAATTGACTTGTTAAAAGGCAAGAGATTGCTTGCACTTTTATTTTGGAGGAATTGAAATTACAGGAAATAAATAAATTCTAATGAATCTTCATATCTTCTTGAGCCATTTGCCGTTGACCACCATGCTTGAGAGTCTATCATGTATTGCACTTATCATGTATCGTGCATCAGGCATGACTCGAGATATAATATAAGGTCCTTCCCAATTTGTTGTAGACCCCAGAATAGAAGTTATTTTTCGGTTAGTGCGCCGCATAACCTTATCTCCTTCTTGCAAAGTAGCCTTAGGAACCCATGACATCTCAGGTGTCTTTCGCCTATAAGACCGCTGCTTTGCCCGGACCCATCTATTGGAAGTGGCCTTGATTTCCTCCTGAGGTGCCTCAGAGGGTTTGATAGACTTGATGCAATCAAGTCCCCAAGTCGAAGAATTATCCAATCCTTGTGTAGGGGCATGTTGGATAGGATTTCCATGAACTAAATAATTCTGAATAAAGTATTTCAAATCACTATCACATACCTCTTTGAATATCACCAGAGTTTCAGCCCCCACGTGGTACTCCAGCTTTCCCACGCTGCAGCTTTCTTGGTCAAACATGAACTCTTGGCCTTTGATGATTACAGGTGAGATTGTAGGTACAAATCTCTTCCCATGGAGCCAGGGACGTCCTAAGATCATGTCGTGCTCCTCATCCTCCTTGATTACATGAAACTTGGTTTTGGTGCGAGCAGAGTCCACCTTCAGATCCAAAGTAACATGACCATATATGTCTTGGAGCTTTCCTTTTGAATCTTTCGTTATTGTGGGATAATAGATGACATCCCGTCGAGAGATCCCAATTGCTTGGAGTGTTTTGATTGGAATTAGATTAACCATAACACCAGCATCAATTTGAACTTTCTGAAAATTCGTACCTTCGAGACGAGCGGAAATAATCGGTATTGGAACGCGTTCCCCTGCCATCATCTCCGGTGTAACTTCGCCGGGTTTTGGCTGAACCTTTTCAGGTATAGGTAGTTCTTTGCCGCTAGCAATCCATCTGAGGGCAGCGAAAATGTTGCTTCGCTGACCTCTAGAAAAATGCAAGAGCTCGCACAAATTCTCCATTAAATAATTAGCAGTTTGCTTGACAGATTCTCCGGAGATGGTGAAATTTCAAATGTTGGGTTGATGCTGACGTTGGTGTTGACGTTGAGGTTGGTGCTGAGGGAGTGGATTCTTATGCACGCCCTCAGTCCCCAAGTTCAACTCTCCTGACTCAATCTTTTCGTTGAAGATTTGCTTGAGTCGATGACACTCGCTGGTGGGATGATTGACGAATCTATGAAAATGACAATACTTGGGATCAGTCATTTCTTGTTCCGTAGGCTCTCTCCGCACAGGAGGTAATTTGACAGCACCATCTTGAATCCACGCTTCCAGGAGCTCTATCACTTCATCCATAGTACATGGGAAATCAGGAATCTTAGGGAATTCCCTTTGTTGTCGTGGTGCCTTTGGTGCAAGGGCATTAGCTAGGACCCGTGCCGGAGCTTGAGGTTGGGCTGGAGCTGCACGTTTCAATTGCGGGGCCTCAGGAGTAGGCGCCTTCCTCTTGACACCTTCAGTGATAGCATGGACTGAGTGAAGAGAGTTGTATTGCTTGTTGACAAGTCGCTTGCTGGCACGCGTTTCACCACGACTTTCTTCGGCTTTTAAAGGCCTGGGCCTTTCTAGTAGTGCAGGTGCAGTAGTGGCGGATCGTTTGGCGGATTTATGGAGCTTGGTGAAATTGTCAATATCCAAGTTCTCCAACAAGGCGCGATATACCGGTATCATTCCATTGATGCAAAGCTCCACCAACTGTACCTCTGTCACATTTGGCTCATTGCAATCCACCGAACGAGTTCTGAATCTCGTTACGTAATCATCTGGATGTTCATTGTTTCGCTGATAGAGTCTCCCCAAATCGGAAAGAGTGAGTTGCTCAGACACGAAGAAGTATTTCTTGAGGAAAGCATTAACCATCTGGCTCCAGCTGAGAATGCTATTAGGAGCTAGATTATTATACCAAGTATATGCCTTTCCCGTTAAAGATTTCGAGAATTCCTTGAGACATACAACTTGATTTCTTTCATGTATCCCCAATGATTCCAGGAAGCGAGAGATATGTTCTCGGGCATTCCCAATACCATTATACATCGAGAATGAAGGTGTGACATACCCTTCAGGAAGAGATTCACGTTGAACTTCAATTGGATATGGAGGTTGATGACGATGAAACAAATCTGAATTCTCCATGCTCCGAGCCTGCAAAAGATTCTGTAAATCTTCACGAGTGACGAAGTTATGTTGCAAACCTGTGTTTGGTCCACGTGTGGTGTGGACACAAGTGTCTTGATCATCGGGGATAACATGAATCTGAGAAGGACCCGTCTTGTTGGAATGAGATAGGGGTTCCACACGTGAAAGCCCTGGATTTGTTGGGGGCGTCAGCTTCTCTGAGAGAGTCCTCAAGCAAGTCAGCAACTCCATTTGG
>JAJJMA010008685.1:0-11734 GCA_023529015.1 Papaver nudicaule | reverse complement strand
AGAAGGAAATTCAATTCCAACCTCGACCACCTTATTAATTTTCCAGATTTTACGGGATCTTCCTATTCAAGACTCCAAATTGACTGCATTTACACCGAACAAACAGTAACGGACACAGTTCTCCAATCCATATCTTTTCTTTTCCATTCAAGACGATGAACCAACCAACCCCTATAAGAATAACGTAACACCCTACCGATGGAGTCTATCAGAAATCATAATTCACCAAGACTCCAAGTAATTAGATTGATTCATTCCTTACATTTCAAGCTTCTCTTATGCTTTTAATTTCTGTTCTTTAGTTTCAAATTTCTTATAATTTTTTCTAATCATTTCTGGGTTTTTGTCAATTTGCAGGTAATGGATGGGGTCTATCTTATCGTGTTGTTGGGACTACTGGCCTTCAATGGAGCTAATGGTTGTAGTCAAAAGATGAACAACTATGTTGTTGATTCTTTTGATTACTTGGCCATAAACTGTAGAAAGCATAGTGCGTCTCTAACGGATTTTGGAGGGATTGGCGATGGAAAAACATCCAACACCAAAGCATTCAAAGCAGCAATTGATCATCTAAGTAAGTTCGGAACAGATGGTGGTGGATTACTCATTGTACCACCTGGGAAATGGCTCACTGGAAGTTTCAATCTCACCAGTTATTTCACTCTTTACCTCCACAAAGACGCCACAATTCTTGGATCTGAGGTCTGGTCATTTTCTCAATTTTAGCCTTACTTTTTACATTGTACTAAAAATGTTTCAGTATCGAACCAGATTAATTGCATTTATCATGTGCACCAGACCAGATCATATGTTATTTTACTGTAGAGAAACAAGAATTAGAATGTTTGGGGAAATATGCATTGTTAAATATGGCTCACATTTGGCCATTTGGGTCTAACTAGGCCGGCAACCAGCTTAGCAGGGATGGTCATGGCATCAATAGCAACATCATTAAGCCAGAAAACATACTTGATGGAACATCTGTATACACTAACATCACTAGGTTTCGGACTTTTGATTGATTAAAAAAAAGTAATGTCACTGGTTACTTCGGCAAAGATGCATCTAGCCTTGAATACTTTACTTCTTTGATGTGACTGAAAGAATCATAGGAAAAATATTGAGCTGGAATTTAGAGTATGCTAGATGATTGGCATATTTTTCTTCTTTCTGTATTCATATGATGTTTGTATCTTATTCTCAACTTAAAACATTAGGAAAAACATACTTACTCAGACCCCAGTTCACATTCAGACGTTGAGTGATTATTGCAGAGCAAATACCATTATAATTGCCAAGAAGCACCATCTACATAAGTGATTCTGAAACCTCTACCCTGGCGTTAAGCGATTAAATCGTAGACCTGAAAACACATACCAACAATGACTTGTATATCGGATGCTTTGCGTTGACTGACCATCTTTTGAAACACAGGAGGAGAGTGAATGGCCAGCTCTGGCAGCTCTACCATCATATGGGAGAGGAAGGGATGCACCTGGTGGAAGGTATAGCAGCCTCATCTTCGGAACAAACCTCACTGATGTCGTCATTACAGGTTCGTAAATAAGTATGTAATTAAGCTGACACTTGACAGAAACTCAGCAGGTCTGAAACATACAAATTAGGAACTGAAGTTGCTAAACTAATTCTCTTTTTAATACTATTATATAACTCAACCAAATAGGAGAATAAACGGAACGATATACTTGTATCTGAGTGTTTATCCTCTCTGCTCTCTCTTTTTATCCTCTCTTTTCAGGTGATAACGGAACGATAAACGGACAAGGTGCTATTTGGTGGGACAAATTTAAGGCGGAAAAACTTGACAAAACCAGGCCTTACCTAATTGAGTTGATGTACTCGGATCAGATTCAGATATCAAACCTCACACTGATTGACTCTCCATCATGGTTTGTTCATCCAATTTACAGTAGGTACGACACAGACTCGCTGTTCCCACTTGTCTTTATTTTTTCAGCAGACATGTTTTGTGCTCTAACCATTTTCTCCTCCAAATGAAATTGCAGCAACATCATCATTCATGGCCTTACTATCACTGCCCCTGTAGATCCTATTTCTCCCAACACTGATGGGATCAATCCAGGTTCAGTTGCATACATTTTTGATAACCCCATTGATATTATCCCATCTCACTTGAAAGTTGATCCTTGTCCTCTTGTCTCCAGATTCTTGCACTAACGTACGAATTGAAGACTGTTATATTGTCTCGGGAGATGACTGTGTTGCCATAAAAAGTGGTTGGGACCAATATGGGATTGCAGTAGGGATGCCGACGCAACATGTGGTAATCAGAAGACTCACTTGCATTTCTCCTGACAGTGCTGTAGTTGCCCTAGGTAGCGAAATGTCAGGTGGGATCCAAGACATTAGAATGGAAGACATAATTGCTATCAATTCACAATCAGGAATTCGGATCAAAACTGCACCCGGCAGAGGCGGTTTTATAAAAGATATCTACTTGAGAAAGATGAGTATGGAAACAATGAAGTATGCATTTTGGATGGCAGGATCTTACGGCCAGCATGCTGATACATGCTATGATCCTAAAGCACTCCCAGTAATCAAAGATATCTACTTCAGTGATACCGTTGCGACGAATGTTACAATGACAGCTAATTTAGCTGGAATTAAGGATGATCCTTTTACTGGAATATGCTTTTCTAATGTGAAGGTTACATTATCACCTAAACCAAAGAAACTGCAATGGAATTGTACTGATATTGAAGGAGTTACAAATAACGTGAGCCCTGAGCCTTGTGCATTATTGCCTGATCAAGGAGAAAAGACAGTCAGTTGTCCTTTCCCAACTGATCGACTACCAATAGAAGATGTTGAATTTAAAGTTTGTTCGGTCTAGAACACTTGAAGTATTCAAGCTAATATACGGTGTGAGCTTGTCAATCCCGTGAAGAAAGGAATACAACTATTATAAGATCAGATATCAAAAAAATATGCATACAAATAAAAGTTATAGCCAAATTGGCCAGTTTGTTACATGAAAAGCAGTAGAGCCATCTAATATAGATTGGGTATTACCCTCAATACTATCTTGTATGAAAATCAGTAGGTAAGTATCTATGACCAAAAGAAGTAACCTGAGGGCAATCACAGTGGCAATGCAATCATTTCCCGTTTAAGTTTGTGGCCTCAACAGATTAGAAAGATAAAAAGAGATTGTAGAAAATGCATGATCTGTCCAACGTAAGAAAAAAATATCAATTCACATAGCTATATGAAACAGCCAACAACTCGCAAATTTACAATATCTGAACCAACATTTTACAGCTCCGACATGCACCCTTGGTATCAACAGAAAAGAACTGCCCCGGTTCAGAAGCTACATATTACACATGCTTCAGCAAATAATAACAAACATTGAGTGACCTCCAGCAACAATTCCAAATCACTCGAACAGTACTCACAAATTAACTTGTACCTAGAAAAATAGTACTCACATACCTACTTAAAGCATACATTACACAAGATCATGTATCTAAGTTTTCTTTAAACTGTCGGGTCTGGATTGAATTTTACAGTCTCTCTCCAGATTAGTTCTTTGATGTTCACTTCAGTGAATGATGGTTGCTCAAAATCAAAATTGAAGGGCCTAGCACAAATAGGCTCATCATTGATGTCATGGAGAGATTTCAGGTAAGGATGGCATAATGCCTCTTCAACTGCAAATGCAAAAAGGATGAGACTTTAAGTAGGAAAAAACAAAATGGATAATTTTAATTAAGAGCATGTTACAACAGAGCTGTGATACGTATACCTGTAATGCGCCTGCTTGGGTCGAATACAAGCATTTTTTCTAACAGATCAATTGCACCAGGAGACATCTGGGAGAATCTAGCAGCGAAATGTTGTTTTGGATATTGTGGAAGTTGTCTAACATATCTTCGTGCATTGTCACTCCGTAAGAACCCCAGGCTGGAGTCATCCGGTGACCCTAGTAGCTTTATGACAAGTAAAGTAATACTTATGTCATACTTATGCTACAACATCTTTTAACATGTAAAAGAGAAAGCACAGATGAAACTAAGGTGAAAACCAAGTGGCGGCCAAATAAAAATACCAGAACGGACCCCAGAAAAATTCTCTTGAAAAAGACTACTGGGATTTTTTTAGTTAACAAAGCATAAAGTAGCAGTTGCTATTATCTTAGCCACCGCTTCGGTCTCTCATTGCCGTTGATAAGCCTCTTTATCTAGCTAATAACTTTATAAGGTGTCCTCAAAGCAAATCAGGTTTTCTCTTTGTATAAGTATATATGTCAAGTCAAAGTGATCGATTTGAAGAGACTGCAGGATCGATTGGAAGCTAAACTGTTGAAAACAAGCCATGCTATATGCAAACTCACTAGGTAGGACCACAAGAATATACAGCAGGTATAACAATCGAAACGGCAAAGAAAATTAAATGGATCGGGTGGGAAGTATTGATATTAAGTAGGCGGAAATGAGAAAGATAAATTATGTACGCGTAAATGTGGTGAATACAACAAAGTATGTCAATAACAAATGGAACAATAATCCAAGTCATACCTCTGTGATAAGCCTCAGCTGATGAATATAATCTTTGCCTGGAAACAGGGGTTGTCGAGTCAATATTTCACCAAGTATGCAACCCACAGACCAAATATCGATCGCAGCAGTGTACTCTGAACAATTAAGGAGCAACTCAGGAGCCCGATACCAACGAGTAACAACATACTCGGTCATGAAATCTGTTTCAGATGTCGTTCTTGCCAATCCAAAGTCACCGATCTTAAGGTCGCAATTCGCATTTAGAAATAAATTGCTAGGCTTAAGATCACGATGTAAGACATTTGCAGAGTGTACATATCTTAGTCCTCGTAATAGCTGGTATAAGAAGTACTGCAGTATTTACAGGTCACGTTAATTTTAATTCGAGGTACAATATCACATATACAGTTAAGCAAATTTTTATAGCAGTATCTCATTCAGGTTGTTCTACATTGTCCAGATCTAACGAAATCATGCTAGTTTACTTCGGAATTTGGTAACACTAGTGGGAGATTTCTACTCCAGATTCACGCCCTTTCGAAATGTCATTTATTTACTTCCGTCACACACAGGCTAAGTTGCCAGTAAACTTTCTCAAGTAAATTTTTTAATGATCTCATTTTGCCGATGTTGTGTGGAAACAAACTCCTGCAAGATATAATCCCAGAGGTCCCAGTGGTGCTAATCAAGCCAACTGAAAAGCACTCCAGATAAAGAGACTTTAAAAGAATGTCTAGATGTTGGACAGATTGATTGCATCCGCTATCGGCCTTTACTTTGCAGTTAGTTTCCCATCTGGATCATCTCCCCAAATGCAAGCAAAGTATTTCAAGAGTAGACATCCTAACATATACTATGGATCTGTCTAGAATTGTATTGATAAAAATCAGTGTGATACACTGAAAATGCAACAGAATGGAAATATAGATTACCTCTTAAGTTAGCCTACACGCATTACTATAAAACTCATTCTCTTCATAATCCAAACTTCTGGCAACAATTCTTAACTATAGGCTATAATATCACTTGCAGATAGTCGACCAAATGGAATAGTTGAAGGGTCAAACCTGGCAATGGTCATCTGTTAATTGCTGGGTGGAGCGTATTATCTGATGAAGATCAGTGTCCATCAGCTCATAAACGATGTACACATCATCGAAGGACTCCCGCTGGGGAGGTCGAATTATGTCCTTTATAGCAATAATCTGTGGAAGAAAAACAAATGTGCAGTCAAATCTTGCTAGTCCACGAAAACAAGGAACCAAACTTTTGTGATTTATAGTTCACAAACAAGAACAGGCGAACCAAAATGAATTAAAAAAAAAGCGTAAAACAGGCCAGCTATCTGGCCCCACCATCAACATATTCAGTAAGAAATCACCTCCTAAAAACCCCAAACACTGAATACTACATATCCTCAAGTAGACGATTAGATAATGTAAGACTGTCACAAGCTAGACAAGCACCAAAGTTCTGTTTCTAGTAAAATATCCTTAAAAACTCTTTTCAATGTTTTCATATGCAAACTGTGTCACTGCACCAAACCCCAGAAAATCTAGTCTTTTACGAAACTTATTGGGCAATCTGAACTTACATTTTCATGATCCATGTGGCGGAGAAGCTTAATTTCTCTCAATGTTCGTTTTGCATCTATTCTGTTGTCAAAAGCATTGCCGATTTTCTTAATTGCAACCTCTTCTCTTGTCTCTGAATTTATAGCAGCACTGGAGAGAAAGAATAATATATAACATTACTCGAGAAAAAAGAAAGTAATGCCAGAGAAATGAAATGTTTGCATTATACATGCATACATATGTAAATCTTTTCCCAACAAAATATAAAATACTCACTAAACCATAAAAGAATACAAAAGAAAGAAAACGAAAAAAAGACTCGAAGAAAAGAAAGACTCGGCAAAAAGGGAGAGATTGACAAGTTCGAGTAATTTCTTATGGAAAAAACAATCAACGATCAACCATCATTCATAGTCATTATTTGGACATAACGGTATACGGAGCGGAGAAGATGAAATGTGGTTCAAGGGGATCATATCAGCAAGAGTCGATTGACTTCATGCTAAGAACAACAGAAGGCTTACGATTAAGATCATGGATTAGACTAGTGATGTTGGTCGTTTCAAGGATCTCATTGACTCATTTAGTTTTCACTCCCACATGCCTAAAAGTGAAGAAATGAAACTGAAAAATCACATGTCATAGAAAAACAGAAACAGACACTAAACACTACCTACCATGAAATAGATAGGTCTCATGAACTACCGTAACAAACAACAAACGTCTCCTAACTTCCCATGAATTGTTCAAGATATACAAGCCTTCAGAATTTTAAATAGCATTGATTCATCATTTGAAAGTCTAAAACCCTTTTTACTATTATAAATTCTTCAGTATTACTAAGATAGATTCTGTTAACCTCAACTAGGGAATTACATGCCCTTATATCTATTACTAATTTCTGCCCATCACTCTCAATTTCAATTTCATCTAGTTATTATATTCAAATCCAGCTCAATGGATTCTAATTCAAGGTTTTCAAGACAACTTGATATTCTAAGCAAAATCAAAGCAAAACCCTATTTTTAGAAATTCTGAGATCAACCCATTTTTGTCTTTCTAAAAAAGTTCCATAAATTCCAAAGAAACCCTTTTCATCAAATTTAAGAACATCCCAATCAAATATATCAACTCTATATCAAACTAGAAGCTGAAAATAGCAAAATTCTTCACACCAGAGTAAAGAAAAGAGAAATAATTCACAAGATAAATACCCAAAAGAACTGGAAATAAAGAGAAATCGTTACCAAACAATGCCATAAGCACCACGACCAACGGGTCGAATGGGAGGAACGTACTTGGTGGAAACCTCAAATAGGTTTCCATATACGTTATATCGAACGTAACGACCTCCATGAGTAAGGGTTCCCCTTATGTTATTGTCCCCTGGACCAGAACCCGATTCTCCAGACATTTTCTTTCGTCTTCTTCTTCTCTTTTCTCAGCAATAATACCTTCCCGAGGAAACACAGAAATGAAACCCGGAGTTCTTTATAAAATGTTTTACTAGTGACTAACAGAAAGTCAACAACTTGGAGGATGTAGTTTCTCCGTCAGTCCTCCTTATACTTTTTTTTTTTTTTTAATAAACCAGTCCTCCTTATACTTGTACTACTAACTTGGAATTTTTACTTTTCTCGTATTATTTTCTCTGCACACTGAAATGTCTTCAAGATAACACTCTCCGCGTATTCAATGAGTGGACTTTTTTCTGTATATGTTCTCACTTACCTACTCTTTCTTTTGAGATTGCTTTAGTCTGTTTGCAATGCGGGGCAAATAGGGAATGACAAGACACAAAAGCGTGGGCTAAACTTCCCTTTCCAGCCATGTCTAGAATTCATGTGGGAATCCAGACTTTGGCTAGAGGAATTACCGCCAGTAATGTCGCTTTTGGACTGTCTCTTCTAAATTTGGTCGCCTATTTTTCTGGTGGAATTAAAGTTAAACTTTTTGTACTCTAGTACAGAGAATTCTTATTAATCACAGATACAGTTACAGCTCAAATTGGAGGTATTTATATAGTTACATAAAATTGTTATACAAGTATTCTAAACTTGTTATACAACCTTTCTGAAAAAGCAGGGGTACCGAATACAACCAACTTTTCGTTTGGGCTCGTGAGTCTTATGGTAAGATATGGACGATCTCAAAAATCAATATCCAAATCTTGTAGCTGGAGTGAGATGAGATCACAAGTGATCGGTCCAACTCAAGATAAATCTTGGCAAATCCCTTGAATGGATTATGGACCTACTCGATGGTTATTAATAACGTACTTCTTATGTTTGCCTTAATTATATAATCAGAGAATATAATGCGGAAAGTAAAGCACACAAGACACAAGTGATTTTTTTAACGAAGAAACTACAACCTGTAGAAAAACATTGGGACCTCGCCCAGATTGAACACCACACAATGTTAACTGCCTACAAACACTAGCCTACTATAAGACTTCGGTCTGGATGTAGCAGAGACCAACTCAAGCCCTCCAAGCGAATTGGCTATAGTCGCACTCCTTACGTCTCTAGATCCCCCACAGATCGTCACGCACTTGATTCCCCTAGCTGACGTCCTTTACAGGCCTAAGAGTTGCTTTAACCGCTGTTAAAGGCTTGTGTTAATAATTCCGGCTTTGCAACCTCAATTATCAACTGTATGTTTGAAATGTCCTCTTCAGTTTGACATACACAAAGTGACTTCCTTCGGATTGCTCCTGGTCATACGGAAATCTACTTACAAGCGGGGGCTGACAAGTAAATCGAGTAAACTATGCCCAACTTATCTCTACCTCAGTTGTAAAAAGAATCACTTGAGAAACTTATACAACTGGAGTTAACTAGGTCTTACAACACCGAGTGCATCCGTGTATTGCTTCCTTCAACCGTGTATGTAACATATCAGTTATTGAATGATCTTAATACAAAAGAGAAAGACCGTAGAATAGACAAGAACGTGATCATGTTACCAAGGTTACAGGTTAATCAGATAACAACCACAGAGGTACGTTATCTCCTACCCGTGCTTTCCAACTCTCAAGAGAAGTCTTTATAGTCGTTAGGTAAATCCCACAGAGGAACTGCTACCTAATAGAGGATGACTATACCACAACAAGCTTACACCGAAGTGCAGAGAGGTATCTATCAATTCCACAGAGAAACTTCACGTATGCTTGATGCTTGTGGTTTGCGTTCTTTAACCCTCTATTTATAACACTCAATAAGATAGGTTGCTTATGAATAAAGCAACTAGTTACTTGGCCCACAAGTTTAGCAAGTGCCCGTGTAAACGAACCCGTTACTTAGCTTGCACACAAAGAAACCGTAGATTTATCTCAATTGGAAATTTTGAAACATTTATCTGCCAAGTGTTTTGTTAGCTCACAAACACTTCAAGATAGAGATCCAACAGACCAGAGATAATCTTTATCTTATTGACACATTGAGATTCGTTAGATGGACCACAAAAGATATTCTGATAAGCACAAGTCCAACTAAGAGATAAAGGAGTCAAAAGTTTAACCCGCGTGAAATTCCAGAAGAATATCCACGTGGACAGTTCGGGAACCGTCCTTCTGAATTCCGACCAAATACATCGAATCTGTGGTTCACGTACATGTATGTGTACATATTGACTTTTTGGAATTCAGGAGTGAAATCCGGAGTCACTGTTCACGAACCGGTTCGTGAACCGCCGTCGCTCAGAATTAGGGTTTAACTGGATCCGCGGGAAGTTCTTGGTTGGGCCAGTACTTAGACGTGTTTACGCCCTCAGCTATAATCCACTGGACTCTGATCTAGAGGACTCCTTTTGATTCATCTGTTTCATACATATGATTTGCAAGCGAACCAATACACTAGAAAGGACATCAAATCTATCTCATGCATCTTGTAATCTTAGTATTGTGGGAACAAATACTAACATAACTGATGGTTATCTAGACAGGAATACTATCTCAATCACTATAACACTACTAAAGTAGCCGACTATTTCGAAAGGTAGAATAAGTAGAATAGAAGAATTTCCATAAAAGTCATAACTCCTAATAACTTTTTGTCGATGAAGAATATTCGATGTCTTCGTTATATGCATTGTCTTCGTCTTCAAGGTCTCTACTACTTTGTCTATATCCCAATTCTGAAATCTAAACTCTAGGAGGCTAAATCAAGAATTGTGTTTTGACACCTAAAATTAACAACTAGCTTGACATACCAATGCTAGTGGGTTTGTCCGGACAATGCCCTAACAATCTCTCCCATTTTGTCAATTTTAGTGACAAAACCAATTTACATATGGATCCAAAAGATATACAATAAAGATCTAACCCAGATGTATCTTGATTTCTTGAATTCTCCAACTTCTCCTTTGAGTCTTGATGTGTTCTCCTGTTGATGAATTCGTAGACAACACCACAACATATCCATCTCAAACAACCACAAAGGTACGCTCGAGCTTACATGGGTTAATATGCTAATCCCACATGTTTTTTCTGCAAAGAGCAAGAATCAGAGCAACTTTAAAGTCTGTGTACCAAAACTTATAAAGTGATTCTACTCATTCTTGATACGAAGCTCCCCCTTAGTCTTTATACCTCTCTTTTCCAGATTGGTATGATGCCCAATATGTACTCCCCCTTACTTGATACTTTCGAGAAAGTACATAAGTAAGCAATACAATGTTCTCCCCCTTTGGTTATGAACCACAAGAACACGAAACCATATGTATTCTCCCCCTATTTGTCACAAAAATATGACAAACTAGTTGAGACTTAGGGTTTCAAGCCTATAGAGATAGTCAAGTCAAGGATGTACTCGCATATCAAGTTTAAGATGACATAACTAAGAAATCAGAACGAGGATTTCGAAGTTGATTCATCTTTAGAGAAATATTGATACACTTTTATCCTAATATTCCACATCCACGCTCCCCAAAAAGATTTGTTATTAAGCGTAAGCTCATTTAAGAACTCTCCCCCATTTGGTGTTATTCAATAAAGAACAACTACAAAGCCTAACTCGGACATACAATTTAATGTATCCAGTTTTCTTTGTTTATAATCTCTTTTCCTTGGCCAATTTTTTGGAAAAGAGAATATGATTTCGAGTTTGTGAACACCTTAAAAACCATATAATCAAAAGTTTCTTGATCGTGAGAAAAATCATAACTTTTGTAATAGACATAACTTTGCATCACTACCGAGGTAATGGAAAAAGCTATGGATTGCAATAAGATTGAGGTAGACAAATCAAGTATTGCAAACATCACTAATAATTATCTAAAAAGAACTTTTATTAATGAAATAAAGTAGTACATGCTGAAAAACTCTAAAAAGCATGAAAAGGCAAACTACTTGTAGATATTGTTTATATTCCTTTAGGCGAAAGTAAGAACAAGTTTTCACAAGGAACCAAATAATCGAATCTACTACGAAAGAGAAATCTAAACAAAGAGTTGTAGTCTTTCAACTTTATTCAGAATTACTACTGGAAGGCTGACCATCATTCTTGGCACCACAAACTTCACAGAACTTGTTGTTAGCAAGTTTGTTGATTTGTGCTTCATGAGAGCTATCTCATTATTGTTGCTTCCAACTGGGACTTAAGCAATGCATTA
>JAJJMA010008679.1:0-11099 GCA_023529015.1 Papaver nudicaule | reverse complement strand
TTCAGCTTGCAGAACAGGTTGTATTCTGAGTTATAAAGATGTGCCTGAGTAAGCCTCTTGGCAAGGCATAATTAGAGAGTCGTTTTACATTTTTGTCCCTCTTCCATTTTTCACCATCTATATTAAGTCCCATGGTTAGTGTGGAACAGTAATGTTTCATACTAAGCATTTGGATGGTGATAGCAATTCCAATGGCCTTAGGTTTTTTTTTTTTTTTTTACTAGCAGAGATTTACAAAACATCAAATCTTAGTGCTAATGGCCTTGGATTAAAATTGATGGCAAGCTTGTGCGTAAAAAAGTTTTTTTTCTTTTTACAGGTGAGAGAGACGGCAAAGGGCCATGGCCATGGCCACAACGCTATGGTTTCGGGGCACGGTTGTGGTCGTGGCGTCATGGTGGCCACTCCTTGAAATCCGCGCCATTTTTTTTAACGCGGCGCCTTGTGGCGCCGCAATTTTTGCAATGCCATCCCTAGGGCTGGCGTGATCTTTTAGGGCCTTGGACCTTGTGTTTTTCTTCCTCTTTTAGGAGTTCTACTAGTATGAGGACTCTTAATATATATACACATGCCTAGGTTAAACTTTCAACAGAGAAGAGAAAAGAGAAAAGGTTTTGCCAGAGCAGTATTTTTTCTCTTTCTTTTTGATTTATTCTCTTTAATTGTGCTTGTTAATCCTTGTTCATCATGTCGTCGAGTGGAGCAACAACGAGGATCAACAAGGTAACCTAGGGTTTTCCATATTCATCATGTGTTTTTTTTTTTTATATATCGTCATTACATGTGTATATATATACACCCATATATAGGGCTGAGACGAGTTGGGGGCGCCAAGGGCCAAGGCAAACTTTTGGTAGCGTCATGGGTATGGCGCCATTGTTTCTGACCACGGCCTTGGCTTATGGCTAAGGTCATTCCTTTGTAGTGTCGCATACATATTGTTTTGCACATGTGCTATAGTACGTGCGTATACATAGCTAGTTATGTTATCGGGAAAGTGGTTACTATGTATCATGTGCATGAGTATGCGTAGCAACTTACTTGAGATTGTTCGTGTGCTGCAGAGAAAGCATGGTAGTGATCAAGAGGCAGTTTCCAATCATCATTCAGTCCGTGATACGCTGCTAGGACTCCCAGGTGTACCGATGATTTTTCGTATGCTCCTATTGTTAGAAACCCAAATATGCTCGTTAAGCGTGGAGACTTCTAGGCTTGTTTTATTCCGAATCGGGGAGATCTTGATGACTCATCCACAGTGGTGCCGGGTGAGACTATCAGGGGAGTCTAAGGCGTGTGTTGGTGTGCCCGTTGATTTCAAAGTTCTACAGTTCCCCGTGGTTCAATGCTACGCTTGGTACGAATTTATCTTGACAAACAAGCAGGTTCGGCCAATTTTGGATCGGGCAGGGTATCTTCTACGCGGTGAAGGCTACCGGGAGCCTGAGGATAAGTAAAGATGCTGGTGCTATTGTCACTTTCCTTCTTCGTTGGTGTAAAGTGACTAGTACCTTCGCGATAAGTTGGGGCGAATTCACCATCATTTTGGAGGCGGTTGCCGCCTTGTACCACCTCCCAATGCTAGGTAACATTCCGAACATCTATACATCAGCTCAGGACAGGATGATTGCAGAGTTGGTCGAGAAAATTGAAGAGCTGCAAGTTGACAAGACTACTGCGAGTGAGAGTTATATAGCATGGACTCGTTACTGGTATGTATGCGGCTCCAGTGCGACGGGTAATGATCCTCATAGCACCATCTGTATTGCAGCATTCCTCGTGCTTTGGTTGTCTAAAGATATTTTTGCTGATGATCTCGTTGGTACGTTGAAGCCTCGTGTGGTTCCCTTAGCTGTTCTTCTTGCCCATTGCCAGAGTTTACCATTGGTAGCCTATTTCTAGGTTCTCAATATGCTCATTTCGGGGCTTTCGTCATAGACATGGCAGCTCCTGGCGTTAAAAGAGTCGGTACCTTCGTGAACGCCTCGTTCCTCCAGGCAGTACTGTGGGAGTATTACCGAAATGGCGAAACCACAGACCTACCAACGCTCCTCGTTTGGGCAAAGGATCGGATGAAAGTCCTCGAATGTTGCAATGGATCAACAACAAACCTATTACTTCTCCGACGTTGGGGTATTTGTTAGATGATGAGAGGAATATCAACTTTCGTCCATGGTACACCATTATCTCTCCCAGGATTGTTCATCCTATGACCTTCACAGACATGCCTAGTGTTGAGATACAGTCGGGACCTCAAGGAGTGAACGGTCTTACTGAGGGACATGCTATATCACTCCTGGTTATATCATTGGTTTCTTCCGTGGGGAAGAGGTGGTGATGCCTTATAATATTGATTGGGCGGCGAGAGTGATGGGTTTTGATCAAGACGTTCCTACAAAGCTGCTTCCCATGCCCTCTGTGGAGGTTCTGCGTGCATCTCTTGATGTGTCTCTTCATCCCGGTCGTGTCTTCACCTTCATTCATTCTCACAGATCCGTGAGGATGACTCCCGAATATCATAGGTTTTGGAATGGCACTCTCGAAATTATCCACAACTTCGGCAGCGGTCAGAGCATTGGCTGAGGTGCTCCTGTTGTCCCCCATCAGGTATGATAGCTTGATTGTGATCCGCTCTTTGAAAAAGCAAGGGTACCGAAATACTACCAACTTTTCTTTTGAGCTCGTGAGTCTTATGGTCAGATCTGGACGATCTCAAAAATCAATATCCAGATCTGTTTAACCTGAGTTTGGATCACAAGTGATCAGTCCGACACAAGGCAAGTTCTTGGTAAATCCATTGGATGGATTGGGGACAACAATCAAGTTGATGATAATGTACTTCTTATGTTTGCTTTAATTATATAATCATAGAATATAATGCGGAAATTGAAGCACACAAGACACCGGAGATTTTTCTAACGAGGAAACTACGACCTGTAGAAAAACCTCGGGACCTCGTCCAGATTGAACACTGCACAGTACAAACTGTCTACAAACACTAGCCTACTATAAGACTTCGGTCTGGGATGTAGCCGAGACCAATTCCACCCTCCAAGTGAACTGGCTACTGTCGCACTCCTTACGTCTCTAGATCCCCCACAGATCGTCACGCACTTGATTCCCCTAGCTGACGTCCTTTACAGGCCTAGGATTTGCTTTAACCGCTGTTAAAGGCTTGTGTCAATAATTCCGGCTTTGCAACCTTAATTACCAACTGTATGTTTGAACTGTCCTCTATCAGTTTGACATACACAAAGTGACTTCCTTCGGATTGCTCCAGGTCATACGGAAATCTACTTACAAGCGGGGGCTGACAAGTAAATCGAGTAAACTATGCCCAACTTGTCTCTACCTCAGTTGTAAAAAGAATCACTAAATAAACTTATACAACTGGACCTAACTAGGTCTTACAACACCGAGTGCAGCCGTGCGTTGCTTCCTTTCAACCTTTACGTAACTTAACCAGTTCTTGAATAGCCTTATAGCAGAAGAGAAGGACTATGGAATAGACAAGAACGTAATTAGGTTACTGAGGTTACAGGTAAATTTGATAACAACCACAAAGGTACGTTATCTACCTGTGCTTCCCAACTCTCAAGAGAAGTCTTTATAGTCGTTAGTAAATCCCACAGAGGAACTGCTACCTAATAGAGGGTGACTATACCAAAACAAGCATTCACCGAAGTGAAAAGAGTTTACGATCAATTCCACAGAGAAACTTCACGTATGCTTGATGCTTCTGGTTTTCGTTCTAGAACCTTTATTTATAGCACTCAATAAGATAGGTTGCTTAGGAATAAAGCAACTAGTTACTTGTTCCACAAATTTAGCAAGTGCCCGTGTAAAACGAACCCGTTACTTAACTTGCACACAAAGAAACCTAGATTTATCTCAATTGGAAATCTTTATCATTTATCTGCCAAGTGTTTTGTTAGCTCGCAAACACTTCAAGATTGATATCCAACAGACCAGAGATAATCTTTATCTTATTGACACATTGAGAATTGTTAGATGGACCACAGAAGATATTTCGTGATAACCTAGTTCAACTAAGAGATAAAGGAGTCAGAGTTTAACCCGTGTGAAAATCCCAGAGAATATTCACCTTGGCCGGTTCGCAAACCGTCATTCTGAATTACGACCCAATACATCGAATCTGAGGTTCACATACATGTACGTGTAAAAATTGATGTTTTGGAACTCAGGAGTAAAATCCAGAGTTACTGTTCACGAACCGGTTCGGGAACCGTCGTTACTCAGAATTAGGGTTTAACTGGATCCGCTGGAAGTTCTGGGCTGGGCCAGTACTTAGACGTGTTGTACGCCCTCAGCTATAATCCACTGGACTCTTTCTCAAGAGTACTCCTTTAGATTCACCCATATCCAACTAGTGATTTGCAAGCAAACCATTGCAATGGACAAATGGTATCAAATCTATCTCATGTATTCTTGTAACCTTAGTATTCGTGGGAACAAAAACCAACATAACACATGGTCATGTAGACAAGAACACGATCTCAATCGCTATTAGTATCTCTACTAAAGTAGCCGACTATTTCGAAAGATAGAGTAAGTAGAATAGAAGAATTTCCATAAAAGTCATAACTCCTACTAACCTTTTGTCGATGAAGAATAATTGATGTCTTCTTTGTCTTCACAGTCTTCGTCTTCAAGGTCTCTACTACTTAGTCTATATCCCAATTCCGAAATCTAAACTCTAGTAGGCTAAATCAAGAATTGTGTTTTGACACCTAAAACTGACAACCAGCTTGACATACCAACGCTAGTGGGTTTGACCGGACAATGCCATAACAATCTCCCCCTTTGTCAATTTTAGTGACAAAACCAATTTACATATGGATTTAAAAGATATACAATTAAGTACTAACCAGATGTATCTTGATTTCTTGAATTCTTCAACTTCTCTCTTGAGTCTTGATGTGTTCGTTGCACTCTTGTTGATGAATTCGTAGAGAGCACCTACAACATATCCAGCTCAAACAACCAACAAAGGTACGCTCAACCTTACATGGATTAATATGCTAATCCCACATGTTGTTTGTGCAAAGAGTAAGAATCTGAGAAAACTTTAAAGTCTGTGTATCAAAACTTTTAAAGTGATTCTACTCATACCTGATACGAAGCTTCTTCTTAACTTTATTTACTCCCCCTTACTTGATACTTTGGAAAAAGTACAGCTAGTAAGCACATGATGTTCTCCCCCTATGGTTATGAACCACAAGAACAAGAACCATATGTATTCTCCCCCTATTTGTCACAAAAATATGACAAAGTAGTTTGAGACTACGATTTCAAAAACCTAAAGAGATAGGTCAAGTCAAGTACTCGCATACCAGTTTAAGATGGCATAACTAGGAAATCCGAACGAAGATTCCTAAGTTTTTCATCTTTGGAGAAATATAGATACACTTTTCTCCTAATATTCCACAACCACGCTCCCCAAAAAGATTTGTTATTAAGCGCAAGCTCATTTAAGAACTCTCCCCCATGTGGTGTTATTCAATAAAGAACAACTTACAAAGCCTAACATGGACAAAACAATTTTAGCCAGATTTTTTGATAAAATAAACTTTTTTGGAAAACTAGATCTATACCCTGAGGGACTCACACCATTTTTTAGTGGATAAAAGTGACCCTAAGGAGAGAAAATTTCTTAACCTGAAAACTAACAAGCAAAAAGGAAGGCAAGCCGAATCGCCTACGATGTATATTTTCGCTCTGTGGACGAAGGATTTGTTTTTAAACGTTTTCAACAGATTTTGCCATAGGATCCCAAAGGGACTCATTTTCTCTTTTCCTTAAAAAACGGACCAACTTTACTTTCTAACACGTACAGCAGTACGAGGAAACGTTCTTCCCAAGGCATCGTAAATTTAAGGGGTGCAGCAGAGATTTCGAAAAGCAAAGGATATGCGCAGGCACCAAGGAGCATAAAGACAAAAACGGCGAAGGAAACAAAACATCTCATGGAGAATTCCTGCATCGCGAAAGAAGAAAGACCGAAGACGTGCGAATGAACCAGACAAAAGCTTTAAGCCAGGGGGAAGGTCCGAGATACGAAGATATGATTTTGGAGATGAGCGAGCCACGAGAAGACCTGGGGGAACGAAGGAATGACGGACGCAATTCCATTAGCGAAGAAAACAGCCAGGAAATGGAGGTCAGGAGCAAGGAAAAGGTAATATCCTAAAAGAGGCACGGAGAAAACCATGATATTATAGCCCAAACGGAGGAGAAATGCCCAAGCAGCTTGCATTGCTTAAAATTTGACATAAGCAAGGCCTCGGTGTTCACCTTGGAAGTAAAAATCCATGGGGGTACCAACGAAGGAGAATTGGTCGTGACTCGAAAAAGAAGCCAAGCCCAAAAGGAGGAGGAAAAAGACGAACCCCCTAACGGCTGCAAAGCCATCGCGAAGACGAAGAACAGGCGAATTGCAGAGAAGTACTAGCAAGGAGAAAAGACAAAGAAATGCAAGAGACAAAAGAATGGAGAGGGCACCAGCGGCAAGAGAAGGACAACGGAAGCGTCATACACGATCCTCACACTAAAGCCATCGGAGATATTACGAAAGGAGGGTGGTAGAAGCGACTTCGCTTACCCCTCCACGAGGGGGAAGCAAAAGGAGGAGAAAGCAATTCACAAAGATCACTATGAGTATCACCAGACGCAGGGACACGACACTGACCATTGTCAGCATCTACGTAGCACCATCGAGGGATACATAGGTCGAGGAGAATTTGGCCAGTATGTGACTGTCCCACGGAGGTATTTTGTCCAAAACATGGGCGAGAGCTATTGTGAGACAGGAGACGACACGATAAACTTATCCACGCCGAAGAATGTGGAGCACGAAGGAGATCAAACTAGTGCGGCGCCACTAGTTGTGACAATCACGATCCACGAACGGAGCACCACGAAGGTGCTCATTGACGAAGGATACACGCACAATGTCCTGTTTTATGAACAGTTCCTACGAATGGGGCTCAGAGACGAATATATGAGCCCAACAATGGCGTATATCTATGATGCTTATGGAGTGACGATGGCGCCCAAAGGAGAAATAATATTACAGGTGGAGATTGGGTCTGGAAAGACCCTAACAAAGTTCTTTATTATTGATTCACCAACCCCATACCATGCGATATTGGGGGAAGGATGGATTCGCGAAATCCGCGGAGAAGTATCGAAATACCGACTGAACATGAAGTTCCCGACGGCGTACGGAGAAATGCAAATTTGGAAAGAAACTTTGTTTTAAATGCAGGATGCAAAAAGGAGCTTACAAGGAGCAGAAGGAGCCGGCAACACGAAGGGCAACATGAATAATGAAAGGGCAATGATAAGGAGATTAAAGCCACAACAAAGGGAGATACAATGCGGATACAAAGGCGGCAGCAAACCTCGGACACTCGGACTACAATAACAAACATTTTTAGGAGAATCTCCAACAATAGACATTTTTAGGGGTGATTGCAACACCATACAAAAAAAAATAGCAAGAAGCGCAACAGAACAATTTCCATAGACAAGGAGCATACCTGTCGTACACAAGTCATCTCTAGGATCCTCATTAATATGTATGAGGCGAAAAGTAAGAATCCCGATGATAGAGATACTCACACGTCGTAAACAGTGGGAAAGGCTATTTCCCGGACTGTTATCCTAGATCCCCTCTGCCCAAGGGTGGTCGAAAGGTAGGGCCAGTCCAAGAAAACATGGGTAAACACACTTACCTGAGGGGAGTAAAATCCTATCAATTTTGGGTAAACACACTTACCCAGAGGTAATCACACTTATCTCAGGGTTAAAACAATAGCCTTAAGCTGTGGAGAACATTCAAAAATACCAAGATATTGAAACAAACAGGTTATATAAAGAAGAAAAGTGTCCCGGTGAGCGAGGCCATCCTCGTCACCCACACCCAAAAAAGGTTCAACAAGAAAGAACGGAGCCATCTCCGCCCTACCCACAAAAATCTAAACATCCACAGTAGCAGCAAAGCAGAAAAGAAAACAAGTTAGGGACGAGGCCATCCTCGTCCCAAAAAGACTAAGATAAATACAAGTGAGCGAGGCATTGAAATGATTTTCGGCAGCGACAAAGGTACTATTGATAAACTCGGTGGACTCCTGAGCGTACTGGCGAATACGATGTTCGGCACGAGCAGCAGCTTGTTCATTCACGCTTGATTCAAGGGTACTAAGTTGTTCACGAAGACGATCAGACTCATTCACTAAAGATTCTTCACGAGTGCCGAAGGAAGCAATTGTAGTATTTCTCTCAGTAACCAAGCCTTCAGCTGCTGTAACCCTCTGGGAGAGATTACCCACCTGGGTCTGCAACTTATGAATCTGCTCCTCCAAACCTGCAAGCAGAGATAATGAGATGTTATGAGGACTCAATCTAGGAGAAGAAAGAGAATAAAAAGACAATCATAGTGCATGCCCTAAGATACCTTGGGCATGACTCTGGGATAATTCAAGACTATGCTCAGCATCAATACGTTGGGAATCAACCCGGGAGAACTCTTCGGATAATTGATCATACTTATTTTCTATGGTACTTAACGAAGATTGAAGCGATTCAACATCATATTTCAAAGAACGATTAATCACGTCAAGACTATGCACCCGTTCAGAAAATTCTCTAACAGCGGAAACCGAAGCAGTGGCAGGCTGAGAAGAAGAAGAGCCGGCTCCATTCACTTTCTGTTCCAACTCTTTCACTTTAATATACAATGAATTCCTCTTTGCAGCATCCTTTGCCCATTCCTTACGCATGTCCTCCAAATCTTGTCGGGCATCGGCATTTTGCTTCTTTTGAAGAGAAGCACGTTGTTCTATTGTATTCATATCCCCTTTCAACCTTGCAATAAGCTCATCTTTTAACCTAAGGGAAGCCTGAAGATTATCTATTTCTGTCACCATCTCAGTAACATGAAAACGAGAAGTCTCTAGCTCGGTTTCAAGACCGCGATTAAGGGCCAAGTATCTATCTTTATTTATCTCAACATGCCAGAGATCACGACGGAATCTATTGCGTTCAGCACGAAGGTCTTCGAAGAAGAAAATCAGAAAGAGGAGACGAGAACGAATATTCAATCCCCATGCAAGAATATACATACAAGCAAGCAGAGAAATACAGACAGAAAAGAGAGAAGATCAAGCTTACCCACAGATTTTTGTATCTCCTGGGTTAGCGCGGAATCAGCCGAGGTTCGAGATTTCTGGGCATTTTTCTTGTCAACTTGGGCGTCACTCAAGCTTTTCTTCAAATCCACCGGCTCTTTCTCCAACCCGGTCACCCTAGCAGACGAGGTAGCACCTTGTTAAGAATACTGCAACTCGTTGAACTTCTTAACAGCACTATCACGATCAGAAACAATTTGAGTAGCATAGGCTTCAAGTTGAGCACACTTGGCTGGATAAAACTCCAACAACGGGGCAGCACTTCGTATATATTGAGACAACTACAGGCAGAAGGGAAATTGGTAAGATGCAAGTTCGGGGAACCAAGAAGAATCATGTCAACATCAACAAGGAAAAAAACTTACCGCATACAGATTCAACTCCGGGAGAGAGCCGGAGTACTGCTTCCCTATTTCCTGGGCTTTCTCCAACGAAGGAACTTGACCCACATCAAGGGGATGAGAAGGGTCCAAAAAGCAATCTCGCACCTTCGCCACTTGAGACTCCAAGGTCCTCTCCAACTGCGATTTCTCCTCAAGACCCACCAGCAAAGCATTCACAGGAGAAACATCCGACGAAGGTCTCAAACAGCGTGCACACAATACCTCATCTGACTCCATCAGAAGTGGGGATTTACCAGCCGAGGATACAGCCGCAGGGGCATGAAGAACTATCTTGAACAACGAAGAAACACCCAAACCACCATTAAAGGGAGTAACAGGAACGGCAGAGGGGGTACTGGTGCTCAGCAACGGAGAAATACCAACTGTACCACGGGGAGTAGAACCTGTCCAAGATAGACGCGGAAGACCGGGCAGTGGAGAGCCAAACAACGGAGTATGTACCCCTCCAGAAGAAAAAGTATGTATACTAGCCAACGGAGTATGCTGCAAGGGACTACTCATACTTCCGTCAACTTTACTTTTCTTTTTCTCACTCTCAGAGGTTAGGTCAATAGGCTGATCAACATTACCAGTACCAACAAAAGCATCACCACTGCCCCCGATGCTACCATCATTTTTTCGCTTCCTAGAGTTAGCATCAACATCCAGGCCTCCACAGTACGAATGCTTAGACGATGCACTTTCATCATCATCATCATCACTGTCATTTTCATCTTCTCCTTTAAAGACGACAGCAGCCCTTTTCCCCTTACCAGTGCCATCAGCAAGGTCATCCTCCAACAATTCGTTGGGAGGGCTACCGCTAGTACTTTACTCTTCTTCTTCACCAGTTTTTTTCTTCAAAGGACGTTTCTTCGGTTGCAATAACAGGTATTGTTGTCAAAACTATGGCTTCGGGGGGAAAGCACGGTCAAACACAAAATATTCAGAATCAAAATCAAAACCATACCTTTGACAATGACATAGTGACATCCAAGCAACATAGTTGCGATACTGCGGGGGAAGCTCAGACAAAGACCTCGGTACCCTATTTCCCAAAGCATCAATCTTAAAACCAGCAAACCAAGGGCCATCGAGTTTCAGAGGAGTCCGCATCCACCTTCGGTCATGATCAAGACGAATCCTCTCTTGATCGAGAAGATATCATTAGTACCAGGGATCTTGGTACGGTTAACATCATCACTGTCAGGCAGCAGCGAAGGGATTTCCGAATTTCTAAGACGACGAGGGCCAACACCCCACGGCAGATAATTTGTGGCTTGAATAGCATCACCCCACTTTGCATTAAAAGTGTCAGGAGTATAATGCGAAGGATCGTCACTAACAGGAGGATCGAAAGGATTGTAACAGCTTATCCTTGATTTACCTTTGCTACGAAGCCAGCACTCATGAAGAAGTCTAAGGAATTTCCGCTAAATTGAAAGATTCCTCGAATATAGCTGTAGGGGGCAAAACCCCTCGGAACACGTGTCTTGCATCCAAGAAG
>JAJJMA010008618.1:0-10644 GCA_023529015.1 Papaver nudicaule | reverse complement strand
CCCACTCCACTGAGAGGGAGGGGATGGATGAAAATTTAGGGGATACGCTGAGGAAATACTCACTATCTGTTAGTCCACCCAGAATATTGTAATGAAAAATAGTATGAATATCAATAGGAGCAATAGCTTTCCCCGAGGATGTAGGCACACAACGTGCTGAACCTCGTTATGTTGGTGTGTCATTTACTATTCCAGTGTCGATCATCCCTGATGATCTAATCTCTTCTACATAGAGATTATCTGATCATTCAACACCCAAAACTACGATAAACCCCTTGGACTTGCTATCTTATCTGTAAGTAGCATTGGGAATGAAAGTTGCTGAATGATGACGATTGTCGAAGTCATAATAACAATTGTATTGGATAAACTGCAAACTCCGTTCTGTATCCTCTATAATGTGTTAATATAGTTGAGGGCGCCGAGTAAGTTTAGATACTTCTATTGATATTCCACCCTCGTGGATATGTCCGTGGTATTGCAGGACTAAGGCCACTTATCTAATCATTTTTACTGTTACTCTACTTACTTTTGGTTGATGTATGATATGGGAAAATTAGTATCAACATATATATATTTGCCTCTGTTTGTTTCCGGAACTGTATAACGAGGTTGATGCTTGGTTTGCAGAATCCTCCCAAGGCAAAGACTAGGCAGCAGAAAGCCGCCGAACTTCGAAGAAAACTTGATCGACTATTAGAGCAAGAAGCATCGGCGAGCCAACCTTACAAGGAGGTTAATCCGGAGAAGCGACCTGCCAAGAAATCTAAAGCAACTACGAGATGCCTCAGCAGGCAGACACTGTCGTCGCACCAAAGAAAGGAACTACTGAATCCAAAAAACACATTACCGGATCGAAGAACGACGATTCTATTTCAAACATCAGTCCAGAGGCTGGCAAGGGAGATGATAAATCTGCGGATGAGGAAATGCCGAATCAAGGTTATGAAGTTCATTATATCGACTCTGATATGATACATTTGGATCAGCCTGAGCAAGAAATAGTTGCTGAATAAGAGAATTTTTTCGGCGAAATCCCAAGTTTTGATTTTCCTCGCTCAAGCGTGCTGGCCATCGAAAGGATGCCCCATGGCGATAAGCCTATTGGACCAAGGTCCACTAGCAAAGTAGTGAACAAGCTCGCCGAAACTTTTTCTTCTCAGATCAACCGTGAACATCGTCGAGATTCGCTGTACTTTGAAACCATGGCAAGATACGCCACATCTAGCCTCGTTGCCACTCCTGAACTCTTTACCATCGCCCCAAATTTTACTTCTCAAGAGCACTTTGAGAATTTGACAAGGGTAATCGTTGTCTTCACTGCTTGCTTAACTTTCTATACTTTGTTTCTTATCAATACTATTTACCCTTGCCTCAGGCCTACCAACAATCCTTAAGTCTCGTTTCTACCAAAGAGCGACAAGAAGAGAAGATTCGTGCCCTAGAACAAGAGATTTTTGCGCTCCAGGGTGATCTTCAGAGTGAAAAGACGAAATGTGAAAAACTCCACCAGTCCCATCAACAAAATGCTAATGAGATGGAAAAGCTCCAAGGTAAAAACCTGAATTACTTCTCCATTTTTATATATTATAATACTTTTGATTCTCGCTGAAACCCTTAGTCCTCATCCCTTCCAAGGTCGCCGACAACATCCAGACACTCGACTAGAGCGAGCCGAATCAGAGATTGACAACCTTGTTTACACTAACGCTAGGCAATGTAACATGTTGTTTGACTTTTAAAAGGATGGTAATTGGTATAGCCGAGAACTAAATCATGTCGCAGAACTTAAAGAAAACCTTGATCGCGTGCTCAAAGCCATTCGCTCAGAGCTAGGTTGGGTCGAGGGAGAACGAGATGATGTTATTCGCCGAGCGGAACTGGCCACCAAGGTGAAAGAAGAAGCTGTGGTAGATCACGCCAGAGTCAGTTCTTTGTGGAAGAACGAAAGAACAAGGGCTTAAGAGTTAACTTCTCGTTTGAATCACGCGGAAACTGAAAAGGATAAAGCCTTAAGAGAAATTCAACATTGGAAAGATTTCGCTCAAATACATGGAGATCGAGCCAGAGAACTCTATCAGCAAGTGACTTCTCAACAACTTCAAATATCCAGAATGCTGGGTCCTTGCGCCCAACAAAACTTTGAATTTAACCTGAATTTACTTAGCGAAGCCCGAGAGGGTTCTCGTAGACATGTGCATGAATTAGAAGGTAGATTTATAGGGTATTCTGTCGTCGTGATTCCATACTTGCCTCGATTTTAACTATGTTTTTAATAATTTGCAGAGCGAGTCAGACAACTGGAAGGTGAACTAGAAGAGCAGAACAAGGTGGTTGAGTCTCATGAGCAGTGTACTACTAAGATTACTGAATTAACTGATATGCGGAAAGCACATGAGAATTGTGAAGGAAAGCTGGTTGAAGCAAAGAAACATCATGAAGGTTTTTCAAGTAAAATTTCAGAGATAACTAACCAATTCCAAGAGCACCAAGGCTGTGAGAAAAAAGATTGAAGATATGAGTAGCAAAGTCAAGAAACTTAGCGAAATGCGGGATAATCTCCAAACTGAACTCTCCCAGAGATCAGGAACAGGAACATGAGGATGCACTTAAAGAAACTTCTTTTGCCGCCGTGCACGTTTATGTTAACAAAGAATATCCCAAACTCAATCTCCCAATTCCTGCAAAGTATGAGATCCTCCCTGAAGACGCCGCCGAAGAAGAAGCAGAAGATTGTGAAAGTGAAGATGATGAAAGCGAGAACGAGGACGACACCGATGGATCTGATGAGGAGTAATCAAATATGTCGGCGAACCAAGCTCTCCTGAATCCTTAAAGGTTTAAGCCATTGGGAAATCCCTTACTTCCTAGGATACCTTATCGATTAGTGATCTTGTTTAGACATTTTATGCTTTTAGACATGTTGTTTTTATTTTTGTAATCGTTTAAAGGACTTGTTGCGTAACAAAGTATCTGCTAGTCGTAGTGTTGTAATTCCCATATGTATGTTATTAATGGAAGATCTTTTTGTTTCTCCAATGTCTGCGAATGCAGTTTTGTGATTTTATCACCTCCATGCTTCTACTTTTAAATGTTTCGCCAATCCTTCCCAAATGGTATGTCGTATGGTTATCCCGCTAGTTAAATTCATACTCCACTTGCAAATGCTACTTGTGCCCGTAGACGATAGTCTTATATTTTTCTGCCAGCACTTACAGATCAAAAAGTAACGCAATTGGTTTTATGATGAATATATAACTATAATGTTACCCATAACTTCTTCATTTGGGGTGGTCGGGCGAGGTACATTGCTTCCTTGACTTAGTTGAAGGATAAGGATTTTGCCTCAGTGTGTAATATTTAGTTTAAAGTAGGACCTCTTTGGTCAGGAGCTGTTTGCTCTATAAGACTTTGAGTATGGCATTTTGCCTCAGTAGTTGGCACTTGGCCTTAAAATAGTACCTGATCATTTTTTATTTATTTATTTATTTTTTGTTGAGATTTTGGCTCTATGAGACTTTATTAGTCTATGGCATTTTGCCTCAGTAAATGGCACATGGCCTTGTAATAAGACCTTTTTGGTCAGGAGCTATTTGCTCTTTTTTTCGGCGAAGCCTTTAGGCTTTGTTTCAACGTGGTTTGTAAGTATTTAATGTTGCAGTTGGTCTTCAAACCCATTCCAATGGTATTGTTAGTCGCCTCTGCTTGCCCACTACTATGAGGGTAAAAAGGAGTTGATTTTCCCAGTTTGACACCATACGTGGTAAGAAGGTCTCGGATGTTTTCGCCGACCAACTCTTTTCCATTGTCTGTACAGATTTCTGCTGGTACGCCGAACCTGCAAAAGATATTCTCCCAAATGAACACAAATACTTTGTTTCCTATCTTTTTCCTCAGAGCCTTATCCTCACACCACTTGGTGAAATAATCAGTTGCTACTATTATGTACTTTCTTTGCCCTGAGCCTGAGTTCAGCGGTCCTACGATGTCAATCTCCCATTTGGCAAAGGGCCAAGGGCTAAGAACTGAATTTAAAAATGTCGTTGGTGCTTTGATCCTTCTCCCATACAACTGGCATTTTTTGCATCGCCGAGCATATTTTTTAGCATCGTTGTTCATCCATGGCAAAAAATACCCTTGCATTCTTACTTTCAGAGCGAGTGCTCGATGTCCACTGTGATTCCCACAATCTCCTTCGTGAATTTCTTTTAGCAGTTTCTTTTCTTCTTCTCTTGATACACATCATAGCAAGGATCCTGAAAATGATCTCCGATATAATATTCCATACATGAGTTCATAGTTCGCCGACCTACTGATTACTTGGTGAGCTAAGATCTTTTTCCCTGGTGTGGTGAGATGATCCAAATAATATTGTATTGGTGTTCGCCAATCCGTTTCAGCGGACTCCTCAGTGTCCATTGCCAATACTTCTTTTTGCTCTAGCTCATTCACTGAAGACTGCCTTACTCGTTCAATTGCTATAGAGGTGATCTCTGGATCTATCATCATAGATGAAATAAAGGTTAAGGCATCAACATGCCTATTGTGTTTTCTGCAGATGTGTCTAAACTTGATACCAGAAATCTGCCGGGCGTACTCCCTAGCAAGCTTTAGATACTTCTGCAATAGGGATCAACTGCTTGATATCGCCCAGAGATTTGTCGAATTACCAACTAAGAGTCACTAGTTAAACGAACCTCGCTGATATCCATCTTCTATGATAAGTCGCATAGCGTGTATCACTGTCTCATACTCTGCCTCATTGTTAGTCACTGGGAATTCCAGTCTCAACGAGTGAACTATTCTTGCCCCCTTCGGCGATGTGAAAACAATACCAATTCCTTTACCTTCTTTATTAGCTGAACCATCCACATAAACTTCCCATCTTGTTGGACTGCTGTACAATAGTTCTATGACCTCATTATCAAGCTCATCTTACATGAATGGTATATCTTCCACTTCCTCCTCTTCTTCAATTGGGAAATCATCAAGAGTTCGACGATGACCTGAGGTCTCTGAGCGGTACGAATTTCATACTTGACGCCGAATTGCTCAATTTGAGTATTCCATTTGGCAATTAGCCCTACCCTTTGGGAGTTATGCAAAATAGATTCAATAGGAGTCTTAGTCAGGACAGTAATAGGGTGAGCATGGAAGTAAGGGCGAAGGCGTTGAGATGCAAAAACCAAAGCTAAGATTAGATGTTCAATTTTAGTGTAGTTCTTTTCAGCTCCTTGCAAAGTTCTACTTATGTAATATATCGGCGTTTCTCCCCCTTTGGTTCGTACAAGTACTGCATTGATAGCTCCTGATGTAGCAGCAGAGACTCTGAGTTCTTCGCCGTGCTCTGGTGGTTGAATGGCTGGTAGGGTAGAAAGGTATTTTTTGATGCCTTGATCTTCAGTCCTATTGAATTTTTTCTCATTTTTTCAAGATATTGAAGAAGAGATTACACTTGTCAGAGAACCTTGAAATGAATCTATTGAGCGAAGCTAGGTACCATTCAGTCGTTGAACATCTTTCAATGTTACTGGTGAAGGCATATCTCTGATAGCTTGAATCTTTGCCTGATCAGCTTCAACACCATTTTTTGTAACAACATAGCCCAAGAACTTTCCTGAGGTGACGCCGAAAACGCATTTTGCTGGATTTATTTTTAGCTTAGTGACTCGCGTGTGATCAAATATTTCCTTTAGGTCTTGTACATGATTCTGCTTCACCTTACTCTTAACTAGCATATCGTCGACGTAGACTTCCATGGTCTTTCCAATCCATTTCTCAAACATCTTCTGGGCCATCTCCTGATAAGTAGCACCAGCATTCTTCAACACAATAAGGCATCCTTGTGTAACAAGATAATCCCTTAGTGGAGAAGAAAGCTGTATGCCTCTGATCTGCTTCAGCTAGGGGTATCTGATTATATTTCGAATATCCATCCATGAATAATAGTAACTCATGTCCCGGCGTAGCATCAACAGTCTGATCAATACTCGACAAAGGAAAATTGTTCTTTGGACAAGCCCTGTTAAGATCGCTAAAGTCAATGCATATTCGTACTCCCTTGCTCTTCTTAGGTACCACCACCATATTCGCTATCCACTCAGGATACTGCACTGATCTGATAATACCTGATGCTCGCATCTTGTCAATCAAGGCTTCTACTGCTTCCTTATAAACTGGAGCTAACTTTCTTATTCGTTGCTTGAAGGGTCTAACCTTTGGATCAATATCCAGTTTATGACATGCTAAATCTGGGTCAATACCAGACATTTCGTCCATTCTTCAAGAAAAAACATCTGCATACTCTCTAAGCAATGCCTCAAGCTGCTCTGACTCTTCCTTGCTTAACAAAGTGCCAATCTTTACTATCTTAGGATCCTCTACTTCGCCGATGTTTATGTCTCTTGTAGGTTCAACAGCTGTGAAATGTAATTCAGGTTCCCCCATCGCCGAAGGTTCCTTTAATTGCTATAATGGCGTTGCAGCCGACTTCTCCGAACTTTCTCCCGCTTTCACAGAATGAACATATTTTGATGGGTCGGCGACTAACTCTTTGATTTCCTGCTCCTTAATGGCTTTTTTGCCTTACTTCTTCTTCTCATTTATTTTCGCCTTTCTATTTTCGCGCATCTTGACATCCACTTCATTACAAGCCTTTGCCTCAGCTGGATCCCCAATATATTCGGCGACTCCCACAGGTGTTGGAAACCTTAAGCGCTGATGATAAGTAGAGGGAACCCCTTTCAAACTGTGCAACCATGGTCTCCCAAGAATAACAACATACGACGAATCAACACCCACAACACAAAAGGTAGTGTCTAAGACCAACTCTTTACAAGTGGCAATTTTTAATGTAACCTCTCCTTTAGGCTTAGATGCAATCCATTAAATCCATAAATATTGTACTTCGATGGCACCAACGACTTTATAGGCGATTCCTTGGAATTCATAGCCTGATAAGCTGAATTAAAAAGAATATCAACTGAACTCCCTGGGTCGATAAGTACTCTACGAACTCTGAATTTTCCCATTTGAATTGTTAGGACCAAAGAATATCAACTGGCACTTCTTCAGCAGAGAAGCACACATGAGCTTTCATCCATTCTAACAATGGGGATTGCTTGACCACGACACTACAAATCTCCTTTCCCGATCTATCACGCTTATGCACCCTAGACATAACATTGTTATGAAATTCATCTCCGGTAATCTTTGAGTACACAATGGAGAAACAATCTAATTCCATGAGGTCTCGCTCAACTTTCACCTCAAATACATTAGGCATGGGACAACCTGGATTGGTTGTACCATGATTGGTGGCGGTGGTGGTAACTCAAGAAACTCCTGGAATTTCCATTGGTGAAAATCTGTGCACTTCTCGCTGCACCCCAATACAGTTTTCTGTAGAATGACCATGAAACCGATGGAACTGACAAAAAAGGGTAGTATTAGTTGGAGGATATTGGGGATTTCCCCTATTGTGAGGATATCGCATGTCGTCTCTGCAATTTGAATTCTCAATCTGTCCCCAGGCATCAGTATAAGAAACACGAAGCTTTGAAAGGGTGGCGTCTTGTAACTCTGGGTGACCTGCTATACGCTCGCCAAACTTTCGATTGTCGTTGTTGTGCCTCCTATCACCATTCCCATATCGTCGATTATCACATCCACCTCTGCCATCATTTCTACCCCTGTTGTCTTGTCTATCCCTTCCTTCATAGTGATCTCGCTTATTTGAATTCAATTGTTTGTCGTCGTTAGACTGATGTTGCACCTGCTTCTGCGAAGTCTCAGGAACCACAATCGCCGAAGATGGCATTTTTGCCAGTCGCTCCTGTTCCATTTGAACCATTCCTTCTTTATTTCTTCTTGCTCAGCAGGGGAATAACTGTTAATAAAATGAATTAATTTCGCTTTCTCTTTCTTTTGCCGAAGTTCCTCTTCCTGAATTTTTTCAAAGGACATCCATTCATTCTGCTTAGTTCGTAACGTCTTCATATCTTTTTGGGGTGTCCCAATACAAAGATTTAAACATGGGATTAGTTGACTCCATGGAGCTAATAAATGCTCGAATTTTATCTTTGTCGGAGACTGCTAACCTCACCTCACTACTAAGCTTTCTCCATCTTGTAATATGACTTTTGCATGTCTCCGAAGGTCGCTTCTTAACGGCAAACAATTTTTCCACACCTGGCCGACTACGATTATTCTGGATATACGTTATTAGAAATAACGCCTCTAACTCTTTTAATGAATCAATTGACTCCACTTTTAAACCATCAAACCAGGCCAAAGCCTCTTCTTTGAGAGTGGCAGGAAATGTTTTACACATTATTGATTCCCAATCAGTCCATACCGCTAAGTCTCGCTTGTAGCTTCTCAAATGCTGAGCTGGATCTCCGGTTCCATTAAAGATTGATGCAAAGGATGGCATCACAAACTTCCAAGATATATACCACGTTGTGATTTTGTGCGTTAAAGGTGTCTTTTTGACCTCTGAGATTGCTTTTGCCAACTTAAGATCTTTCGGCGAATCTGCCATAGCCGCCACTTGTCTTCGTAATCGCCGCAACTCCCTTCTCACAGTGTCATTCAATCCTTCGTCATTTCTATAGTCAAAACTTTCGTCGCCTTTCTTTGGATCGTAAGCCTTCCCACTCTTTGATCTATCTTTCGCCAAAGTGATGGATATCTCCACTTTTTTTCCCTTGTTTTTCCTCGAATGGATAGCAGGTTGTGATTGAGATGCAAGACTCCTATTCTGATTCAACATAAGCCTTATGTTTTCTTCCATTATCTCCCTATTGCTTTTGAGGACCATTTCCATCTGTAATTGCATCTGCAGTTGCATCTGTGCTTGGTTCCTAGTGCTGACTTCAAGGAATTTCTGTAACATGGTCCTTGTGACACTAGTATATCTTGCATTCTCCCCAGGAATTAGTATGGGCTGGATTGGAGTTTCACCAGCAGCAGCTACCGCGCTTTCGCCGACACCATTCGGAGCTTTACCCACTGCAACCAACTGTTCGCCGACAACCTTTGGACTTACACCGACTGCATTAGATGAATCGCCGATAACCTTTGGACTTGCACCTACTGTATTAGATGAGTCGCCGACAACCTTTGGACTTGCACCTACTGCATTGGATGAGTCGCCTACAACCTTTGGACTTGCATCCACTGCATTGGAAGTATCCCCAACAACACCTGTATCATGACCTTTACCAATCCTCTGCACCAAGTTACTGGCTTCACCATTTGTATATACTTCGTCGACATGATTCTCATCTTCCACTGTGACCTTATCTAAATCATTCATCTGTTGCTCCCGCGATTGTTGGACTGGCCCTCCATTCAAGAAAGAATTTCCGAAGCTGGGAAGCTGCATTGTTCCACTCCTGCTTCTGGTATTGTGCTGAGTAGGAAATACTAATGGATGATCCTTCAGAGGGTACTTCGGAGGCTTACTTGCCAACGCTTGATTGCCTTTGCTCTTAGACCCCATTCGTCGAATATCTGCAAGACAAGACAAATGCACTTCCAGACTGAACGTACTGATAGTTAATGCCAAGTAAGTTAGTGGAGGTAGTTGGAATACTTTTCAGAATATGACCTAGTATATGACAAAAAATGGCAGATAAAGCTGTACTATATGAAGAATGTGACATAAATTAGGTGAGCATGGACTAAAATGAAAATACTCAAAGGATCTAAAAACACCAACAATCCTTGGCAACTAACATTTTTGGATCAAAAGTTGTACGACGATTAAGTTTTTGAAAGAACTTACAAAATAATCTTAAGATGCTACCAAAAACCCAGAAATCACAAACAAACTTTTCCGAGCTAATAAAATCCACAGACATAACTAACCAAGCTTGCAAACAATCATTAGACTAGCATGATAATCTAAATCTGAGTGTCATTAGAGCAAGCACTATGGTTCACCTTTTTGATGAATAGTAGGTCAAAAGACCTTAAATGTGTGTAAAACCTCTGAGACAACTTAAAACTTGGCTCAGATGTGCTACAAGTTTTAAGTCGTTTTTAAGGGGCGTACACCGAGTGTACGCACCCTGCGGCCTTTAAGTGGACGCTGGCGTCCTTTCAGTGTACGCCCAGTTTTTGGCGCTCACTGAGTGGCCGCCCCTCGATTATTTTTTTGCTTGACTTTTTTTCCCCCACACCACTCTTACACCACATCTAAACCACTATGTTGCAACGGTAAATTATGCTCCAACGGTCGGATTTGCTACAGTAAAAAATAAATCCGTTAGGAACTTTCACTATAAAAACCCCCCACTCTTCTTAACTTAAAATTCATCCCAATCAATACATTTTGCATTGATTTTTCACTCTAACTCTTACTAAAAGTTCTCACTTTACTCTTTCATTTTTCTTTAATATGGTTATGAGGTTTACTGTTGTAGAAGATGTTGCTCTTGTTCAAGCTTGGGTAGCTATCACTGTTGGCGCAAATGTCGGGATTCAGGACGGGCTCTTGAACAACGTTCTCTGGGACCGCATCTTTGATATTTTTGTCTTGTTCCACGATAATGGTGAGAATAACGCTGGAAGGACCAGGTGAACGATTCAATGTCGATTTAGGATGATCAAAAGTGAGTATGTTTCTTATCGTTCTTG
>JAJJMA010008598.1:0-15649 GCA_023529015.1 Papaver nudicaule | reverse complement strand
AATCTTTATGTTTCTGTTTGTAGATCTGGGTTGTTTAGGTTTCTTTCTCTTATGGGTCCTGTAATTTTATCCGTAATGGTGTTTTTAGTGTTGGGTCACTATTTGTTTGTCAGCCCCAAGTCCGGTGATGGTCTCTTCTGGCAGGTACATGAGCTCCGGCGAGTTCATTGTTTTTCTTCCGGCAAAGTCTCTGATAAATCGTTCTCGGAAGGTCATGGTCTTCAGACAAAAATTAAAAACTGTTACTAGGGTTGTGGATCAATCTTCAACGATCCAAGCTCTTCCGTATGTAAGAGGGTGTTACTGTTACTATTTCCCGTATATCAGGCGTTACTGTTACTTGTTACCTATGATTCCGGTTACTGAGATTCCGCCATTGAGATTCTGTTACCTGGTCCTTGAGAAGAGTTATTTACTTAGTCTTGTATTTTGTTGTATGTCACTGTCTTGTAACTTCTAGGGTTAGTCCCTGGTTTTTTTATTAAAAAAGAAAAGAAAAAGAAGCTCTGTTCTTAAGGAAATTGAAAGAAATTTGAGGCTTTTTTTTTTTTTTTTTTGATAACAAAGAACCTTTTCATTAATGGTAATTCAAGGTTACATTGGGTTTAAGACCAAAAATAAGAGAATACAATAGAACATACCGTAGAAGTAAAATACCGAGAAATCCGACAAGAGAAAGAGAAGGATTACCGGAATAGAACAAATATAAGTACGAAGAACCGATTAAATCGGAGGAAGAATGGTTTTTGTCGGAAATAAAATCCAACCATTTTGCTTCTATATCTTCTTTATAAAGAGATGCTCCCAAAATAGGAGTGATTTGCTCAAAACTCTTGATACAAGTGATTGATCTTCCGTCGTCAAAAAAATCATTCATGAAAATTCCGTCGTCGGATAAATTAAAGATGAAGGTTCCGATGTAGATTCTGTCACCGGAGATAAAGATGATGATGATTCCGTCGTTGGAGAATACCACTAGTGTTCTTAAAACCCCTAAATGTACCCAAAAACCGCCATCAAAGCGAAGATAAACCTCCTTGAAGGAGTACATAGAACCACCATATAGGTGTAGATAATAAACATAAAACATATAGAAAAACCTAATCTAGACAACTACACTACTAGAACAAAGAAAAAAAGAACAAATCCGCTCAGATCCGGTAAGGACCAGATCTGAGCGGAAACGGGAAGAAAGTGGATGGTTTTATTTTTCCGGCAGGGGGAAGAGCGAGAGAGGAGAGAGGGTTTTTTGTAAACTAATAATACCCGTTTTTTTTGTAAAGTTGAGCCTTTTCAGGAATGCACGCAAAAGACCACAGGAAAGATGATTGAAAGTAACTCCATATTTTGATAGTACATCTGCATCACACTAGAAAGAACATAATATTTTAGAAAGTAAAAACTTTAATATTGCATTCATACTCGCCCCTTAATCAAACCTCACGTCATTGGGGGCATAGTAGAAAGAATGGGGGCATAATTCGGTTATTCGATGAGCCGCTTGAACATGTTAAGGGGTGGCTAAATGGGTAGGCGAAAAACCTGTTGTACCCTTTTGATGACACGTAAAAAGTCAAGAGTACCCTTTAGTTTAACCTAAAACTAACCTAGGTTCTACCGGAAAAAAAAATCAAAATCATTCTTCTTCTTCTTCTTCTTCTTCTTCTTCTTCTGCCCCAAGAAGACGAGATGTACTTCTTCATCTTCTGAAATCAAAATCCTTCTTCTTTAGTTTCTGTAATCTTCTTCTTTCACACTCAAATCCCTAATTTTCCAATCACTAACAGCAGAAATCAAATTGAAAATCAGATCGATTATCATTAAGGGTTTTGAGATGTACTTGTTTGAAATTATAGGAAGAGGCTGATGATTACAGAAACTAATCTTCTCTATGAAGCCTCTTTTTTCAATTTTCTTGATTTTGCTTTCGATTTTGTTTTTGTTCAGTTGATTATTTTGTGAATGAAATAGATAAACAGATTAAGGAGTCGAAGTGATGATTGTTGCATAGTTCAGATGAGATTCGTCTCTGATTATTATAAACAGAAATTGGTCTTTTGCTCCTATCTGATCTACTCCTTTGTTTATTAATTCTAAATTTCTTTGTAGGTTATGTGTTTGTTAAATTGTCTGAATGAATAAAATTCGATTAATTCTCTCTGGGTAAAATTAGAGTCCTTGGCTTTTAAGAATTTTCTTCAATTTTGCCAATTTGATATGTTTTAGGCAGTTTGGTTTGCTCTGGATCTAATATAGAAACGAGTTCACAAACATTGCATTCACATCCACAATCATCGCAATGCATTATATGTAGCTAGAGTTTTCAAATTTTGCACCCAAATATCTCTTATATTTTCAGTTGATACTGCTGAAAATGGTTTATATTTTCAGTTGATATTGTTGAAAATGATGGATTCTTCTTCTGCTGCTGCTAATAAAGTGAACTGTGGGAGTGTACTGAAATTCCAATTTTTGGATTCATTTGAGGTAATTTTTGGTTTTTCTGATTTGTCATTGCAATTACATGAAAATGGTGTTTACTGAAATCGAAGCGTTCAATCATCTATTATGAGTTGATATTTACAACTGTTAAGCTTATGGTAGAGTTTCAATCTGGAGGTGATGTCAACGTCTACCAAACAAACAATCCGGATGTAGCTAGCCAGGTTCACTTAAAATTATTGCTTGTGCTGCTTGTAAATTTTATTATGATTTGTATTCAATTGTTTGATGCTTGATAGTTGGTAGTATCGTATAGGCTTTAAAGTTTAAGGGTGTCAAGGAACTACTGTGATGAGTAAGGATGAGGCATTCCCATGGGAAAGACAGAGACATTCGGTAGCTCAACTACACGACGAAGTTAATGCTAAGCTACCGAATAATGATATTCGGTAGCTGATTGAGCTACCGAATAATGTTCAATTGTTGTCAGTTTTCTGTGTAAATTTTAGGTTATATTCAGTAGCTCAATTAGCTACCGAATGGAAAAGATCAACATTTGTGTACCCAAATTTTAGCTAGTATGAGCTACCGAATATAAGTAGCTAATTAAGCCACCGAATATAGATGAGGTTTGGCCAATATTTGTACCAAAAATCAATATGATTCGGTAACCATTTGAGCCACCGAGTAAAATTCGGTAGCTTAGAAGTCTACCGAGTGTACATTCGGTCTCTTAGAAAAGATTTCGAGCGACCGAATGGTTACTTTATTGTGCATGTACGGATGGTGGTTGGGATATTCGGTGGCTCCATTAATGGTCTGGATCTACCGAATGATAGAGTTCCAACAATCCATGGCTTCCTCCATGTAAGATGAATTTGTAGCATGATCACCCTCACGAGAAGAAGGTTCATCCCGCTCAATCTCACTCAAAACAACCATCAAAAAAAAAAATCTTCTTCTTTTTCTTCTTCTTCTTCTTCTTCTTCTTCTTCTTCTTCTTCTTCTTCTAACTCTCTCTCAAAATAACAAAAATAACACAACCTAAGCTAATTGGTGGCTAAGTAGATTAATTTGTAGTTAGGTTAGCTTAATCGGTAACTTGTTTTTAGTTAATCGGTAGCTTAATATGTGTGGGGGTATTTTAGACACTGAGATAAGGGATAGCCTAATTACACCCGGGTGATCGAGTTTTCAAAAAATTTTGAATTATGCCCCCATTCTTTTTTCTATGCCCCAATGACGCCGGGTAATCAAACTCCACCATAAATAAACAATAAAACCTGCGCCTACACACTACAAAGGCCACTGACATAAAAACCAATGAAACTTGGGTAAAAAACATCTCCACCATGCCCTTCTCCACACAAAGAAACAATAATATCCTTCCCTACACTAATCTATTAATGGACACTGTGACAATAACACACATTAACTAATTACAAGTACACTGCACGTGCGTTGCACGACAATACTATTTTTCCTTGCCTAATCATAGGGGTTGGAATTGGAGCACCATATAGGGACATATATAAGTGTTGCTTATTCAATTTACTTGAGTATAATTTTCGTAGAGATGTGGATATATTAATAGATTAGAAATTTCGTATTGTTATTTATGCTCGTTGTGTAGATAATTCAAAGGGGTTTCTAAATATATAAAATTCAAAAAAATCCGATATACGGTTTAAAAGTTATGATGATTTAAATATTTATATTCATTTTTATAAAAATGGTATTTTTGTAAATAATTTATAATCTATTTTTACTTAAACCCCTGTATATATCAATTATTAGTCCTATATCCTTATTCGACTCAACGGGTGAGATTGCTAGATACTGAGAATCCGACGGCCCAGTTCAAATGTGCACACACCAATTTGAGTGTGCGTAACCCCATTTTTTTCCGGAAATCCCCGAGATCCAACGGCTGCTGTTTAATTTTGAACGATCGGACGGTTATGAAAGGTGAGCATTTGAGATTGGGTGTTTGCATTAAAGAGGGGGGGAGATTTATACGTAGTAAATTTATGTGTAAATCCCACTAAAACACACATACATTCTTTTTCAGAACTCTCTTTTCTCACGTCTCTCTTTAAGATCTCTCTCTTATTTAATGAGAAAGTGAGAAAACAAACAGAGTTTTCTTTCTCTTTTTTGTTTGTGGAACTAAAAATCCATCCAAGAAGAAGAAATACTTTTGGTAAGTGGATGAATATCATCATAGGGTCTTGAATAGAAGCTCAAAATCTGTTAGAGAGAGATAACTATCGCAACAACCCAAATTCAGAAACTGTCAATTAATCACCATCATTGTTACCGATTCTCTCTCTTGAATTCTTTCCTTCCTTGTTTCTAATAAGGTGGTGGTGCTGCAGAAGCTGCTGCTGTTTGCTCAGCTGCTCTTAACACGAAACAGAATCAGAACAGCCTCGGCTCAGTCTTTACAATTTTTACCGTCTGGGTCTGGGTTTCTCAATTTGTTTTGGTTTCTTTTGTCTTGTTGTGGTTTGTTGAAGAGATAAACTACATTAGACAGAGAGAGAGAGAAAATTTCTGTGGTTTTTATGGGTAACCGTGATTTGGGTAGATGAGAAACAAAAGTATGATTTGTATTCATGTGCAATGTGTCTGCAGATTCTCTATCTAAAAACCCCATCTCTGAAACTTGTCGTCATTTCTAAGCAAATTGGTTTTCACATCTTACCTATATGATGAAATGCTCATAAGAAGAACAACTTCTTCTTCTTCTTCTTCTTCACTTCTTCAAACCCACAAACCGACCTTCATTGTTCAATCCACAAGAGATCAACAGAGAAACAGAAACAGAGACGGATATGGAATCCCTTTTTAAGGGGTTTCAAGAATTGCCTGTATTGGAAAAAGTATCGATTTCGATCCATTTATCACTATTCATATTCCATCTTTTGTTCATATCAGGCAAGTGGATTTTGAGTAGTATTGATAGAGGGAATTCACTTATTAAAGAAGATGGATCAAATGCTAGTAGAGGTGGTGGTGGTGGAGGACAAGACTATTCTGATTCAATGCAGAATATTGAGATTGGTACTGCATTTAAGATTACTGTTTGCTGTTGTTTCTATGTTTTGTTTCTGCAAGTATTTGTGTTAGGGTTTGATATTACTAGTTTAATTAGGGGACGCAATGATAGAGATGACTGGTCACTTATATACTTACCTATAGCTCAAATATTAGCTTGGTTTGTGTTAAGCTTTTCTGCCTTTCATTGTAAATTCAAGGGGTTAGAGAAATACCCATTGTTGGTAAGAATATGGTGGTTAGTCAGTTTTGTAATCTGTTTGTGTTCACTCTATGTCGATGGCAAAGGATTCTTTGGGAATGGGTCTGAGATTTTGAATGTGCATGTCGTGGATAATATTGTTGCCACACCTGCCATTGCGTTTCTATGTTTTGTGGCGATTCGAGGAGTTACTGGGATACAAGTATATAGAAATGGTGGTCTCCAAGAGCCATTACTGCAAGAGGAAGAAGCTGGTTGTCTTAAGGTTACTCCTTATAGTGGGGCAGGAATTTTTTGTCTAGCTACACTTTCATGGCTCAACCCACTTCTCTCAACTGGAGCGAAAAGTCCTCTTGAGCTTAGGGACATTCCTCTTTTAGCTCCAAAAGACCGATCAAAGACATCTTATAAGGTTTTGAACTCAAATTGGGAGAAATTGAAGGCTGAAAATCCTTCTAAACAGCCTTCTCTGGCTTGGGCTATATTGAAATCCTTCTGGAAGGAAGCTGCTTGTAACGCTGTATTTGCTGGGTTGACTACTTTGGTTTCATATGTAGGCCCTTACATGGTTCGCTATTTTGTCGATTATTTAGGTGGGATTCAAACTTTTCCTAATGAGGGTTATGTTTTAGCTGGAGTGTTCTTTATTTCTAAGTTAGTGGAAACATTAAGCACTAGACAATGGTACTTAGGAGTAGATATCTTGGGTATGCATGTAAGAGGAGCCTTAACAGCAATGGTGTATCGGAAAGGACTCAGGCTCTCAAGCTCAGCTAGACAGAGTCACACCAGCGGTGAGATAGTAAATTATATGGCGGTTGACGTGCAAAGGGTCGGTGATTACTCGTGGTATCTCCATGATATCTGGATGCTCCCTATGCAAATTATTCTTGCTTTAGCCATTTTATACATAAACGTCGGAATTGCTGCATTGGCGACCCTAGTCGCCACAATTATCTCCATTGTGGTAACTGTTCCTCTTGCAAAAATGCAAGAAGATTATCAAGACAAGTTGATGACTGCCAAGGATGAGAGGATGAGGAAAACTTCAGAGTGTCTCAGGAATATGAGGATTCTCAAGTTGCAAGCATGGGAAGATAGGTATAGACTGATTCTGGAAGATATGCGAAATGTGGAATTCAGGTGGCTAAGGAAGGCCCTTTACTCACAAGCTTTTATAACGTTCATTTTCTGGGGTTCCCCCATCTTTGTGTCAGTTGTTACTTTTGGTACATCGATATTGTTGGGTGGTCAACTCACAGCTGGAAGTGTTCTCTCAGCACTGGCTACATTTCGAATCCTTCAAGAACCACTTAGGAATTTCCCGGATTTGGTATCAATGATGGCTCAAACAAAGGTATCTTTGGACAGAATTGCGGGTTTTCTGCAGGAGGAAGAGCTGCAAGGAGATGCTACAATTGTTCTTCCTAGAGGTGTAACAAATATGGCCATAGAAATTAAAGATGGTGAATTTTGCTGGGATCCTTCCTGCCCTAGGCCGACATTATCAGGAATACGAATGAGAGTGGAGAGTGGAATGCGTGTTGCTGTTTGCGGGATGGTTGGTGCTGGTAAATCAAGCTTCCTCTCTTGCATCCTTGGGGAGATACCCAAAGTCTCTGGAGAAGTATGTGTTGTTTATATCAAGCTAATAATCACATTTTTTTGTCTAGTCTCGCCTGTCAAAAAAGAATTAAGTTAATAATCACATATCTTTGTTATTCAATATAAATTATGTTTTTCTTTGGAAAAAAAGCTAATGTAAATACCGTCTCCTACTAAAACTAATGACTTATTTTTGACAATTTTTTTGTAATTCTGGTTCTGTTTTAGGTTAGAGTATGTGGGTCTGCAGCTTATGTTTCTCAGTCAGCTTGGATACAATCTGGCAATATAGAGGACAACATTCTGTTTGGGAGCCCAATGGATAAGGCGAAGTATAAGAATGTTCTCCATGCTTGTTCTCTGAAAAAGGATTTGGAACTTTTCTCACATGGTGACCAGACCATAATTGGTGATAGAGGCATAAACCTTAGTGGTGGCCAAAAACAAAGAGTGCAGCTCGCCAGAGCTCTCTATCAAGATGCGGATATTTATTTACTTGACGACCCCTTCAGTGCTGTAGATGCACACACTGGATCAGAATTATTTAAGGTAACAAGTACTTAAAATGGGAAATTGTTGTTTTGAATGGTTCACATGACTTGACAATTCTGGTTAAACATTTTAAATCACACTGCAGGAGTATATTATGACAGCACTAGCCACAAAAACAGTGGTCTTTGTTACCCATCAAGTTGAGTTTCTACCTGCCGCCGATCTGATACTGGTACGATGTCCTTAAAATTTTGCATATCTACTGTTCACTGCACTATCTAAAGGCTAAAACCCTGATTGTAACCTAGTAAAGAGAGTGAAAAACTAGTGAAATAAATAAAACAAACTTCATGAATGATAATTAAAATTATTTTGCAGCTTTCAGACACTGTCTTGTGATAATTTCATCCCCTTTTACAGGTTTTGAGGGACGGCCAGATCATACAAGCTGGAAAATATGATGATCTTTTGCAAGCTGGTACAGATTTCAATGCATTGGTTTGTGCCCACCATGAAGCAATTGGCTCTATGGATATTCCCATGCAAACTTCTGATGATTCAGATGAAAATGTTTCTCAAGTGGGCTCTGTAGTCTTCAGTAAAAAATGTGACTCAACTGCGAGTAATCTAGACAGTTTGGGAGAAGTCCGGGAGAAAGAATCAGTAGCAGATCGAAAAGCAATGAAGGACAAAAAGAAAGCAAAACGCTCGAGGAAAAAACAGCTTGTTCAAGAAGAGGAACGGGAGAGAGGAAAAGTCAGCATGAAGGTCTACTTGTCATATATGGCTGCAGCATATAAAGGACTGTTGATTCCATTGATTATTCTTGCGCAAGTATCATTTCAAGTCCTCCAAATAGCAAGCAACTGGTGGATGGCATGGGCAAATCCACAAACCAAAGGAGACCATCCTAAGACGAGTAATATGACCCTTCTTCTTGTTTATATGGCCCTTGCATTTGGGAGCTCATGGTTTGTTTTCATTAGGGCTGTTCTGGTAGCTACATTTGGTCTAGCAGCGGCTCAGAAGTTGTTCATAAAGATGCTTAGATGTGTCTTTAGGGCACCTATGTCTTTCTTTGACTCTACTCCAGCTGGACGAATTTTGAACCGAGTAAGTTTTATGCTGTAAATGTATTGTTCCTCGAAATTCTAACACATTGCCTTATTTTACGTTCTCTATCTGCATGGTTATTTATGAAATACCAGGTTTCTGTGGATCAAAGTGTTGTAGATCTTGATATTCCTTTCAGACTTGGTGGATTTGCATCTACGACAATACAACTTCTAGGTATAGTTGGTGTAATGACAACAGTTACATGGCAAGTCTTACTTCTAGTCATCCCAATGGCCATCGCTTGCTTGTGGATGCAGGTAATGAAAATCTTCAAGACCTTTATATCATTAATGTTCCTTAGATACTTCAAAAGAAATCATTTCATGTTCAGAAATATCTAGCTGTTTTTTTTTATTAATCTTGTAGTTTGATTTGTGGATGGTGTATAAAAGGGATTGGGTCCAGGCTAGATCATGATTCATTCTGTATTGGGTCTGGCCGGATTTATGGTATGGTCCAATGTGGTGTAAATGTTGCATATTACAAATTTATATTGCAAACATCTTGCATTCATTTTGTCTGTATCTCGTGTAGATGACACAGCTTCCTGGATAGCAATCACGTTTAGGTTTGGTTGTTGGTTTCATGCATCCTTGTTCCCCATCATAGTGCTGTGTTATATATTGTGCCAAATAATGCAAAGTTATGTTTGAAGTTGCTAAAAAGGTAGGTATATGTATTCCTCTAAATTTAGTCTCTGTAAAATGCAGAAGTACTACATGGCCTCATCAAGGGAACTTGTTCGCATTGTTAGCATCCAGAAATCTCCTATCATCCATCTGTTTGGGGAGTCAATCGCTGGAGCTGCCACAATTAGAGGGTTTGGTCAAGAAAAACGATTTATGAAGAGGAACCTGTACCTTCTCGATTGCTTTGCCCGTCCATTCTTTTGCAGCATTGCAGCCATTGAATGGCTCTGCTTGCGAATGGAATTACTTTCAACGTTTGTGTTCGCATTCTGCATGACTTTGCTTGTGAGTTTCCCGCATGGAAGTATTGATCCAAGTATGTAGTGCTTTCTCACCTTATTTTAGTATTTAGTATATATGGCCAATCTTTCTGTGGGAAGAATAGTACTCCTTATAAACAGACTACTTACTATTTATCCAACTGGTTTCACTAGCTTTTTTTGCTGCTGTTCTGTACAGGTATGGCAGGTCTTGCCGTGACTTATGGTCTTAATTTGAATGCTCGATTGTCAAGATGGATTCTCAGTTTTTGTAAGCTTGAAAACAAAATAATTTCCATTGAGCGTATTAATCAGTACTGTCAAATTACAAGTGAAGCTCCATCGATAATTGAGAACTCTCGCCCTTCACCCTTATGGCCAGAGAATGGAACCATCGAGCTTATTGATTTAAAGGTTTGAACTCAGTTTCTCGTTAATCTGGTGGTCATTATTATTATTCCTTCTACCAAGAGGTTGAGATAATTTTTTTCTCAAAATCTTCATTGGAAAAACTATTTAACTGTATATAGTGCTTTTATTTCGTCTGACTCTTCTTTATCTTGGCAGGTGCGCTACAAGGAGAATCTTCCCGTGGTCCTTCATGGAGTAACTTGCACATTTCCTGGTGCAAGGAAAATTGGTATTGTTGGGCGCACAGGAAGTGGAAAATCAACTCTGATCCAGGCTCTGTTCCGTTTGATTGAACCAGCTGGCGGCAGGATTATCATAGATAACATTGATATTTCAACAATAGGTCTTCACGATTTACGTAGCCGTTTAAGTATCATCCCTCAAGATCCGACTTTGTTCGAAGGGACCATTAGAGGCAATCTTGATCCCCTTGAAGAGCACTCGGACCAAGAGGTTTGGCAGGTAAATTAAAATCCCAATGTTTTATCTAGGCTTAAGTTTAAAATTTTCTTTACAACTTTTACAATTCCCCCTTTAGGCACTCGATAAATCTCAGCTTGGAGACGTTATCCGCCAAAAAGAGCAAAAGCTCGACACCCCAGGTAAAGTTTTATTGTTTTTATAAAATGAATTGTGCAAGATTCTTATAGTTGCGAGGTACCTAGACATAAATCCAAATTTGTAGGTATCTAATCAGTCTAGGTTTTATATAAAATTGGCAGTGCTGGAGAATGGAGATAATTGGAGTGTTGGACAACGACAACTTGTTTCTTTGGGTAGGGCGTTGTTAAAACAAGCAAGGATACTAGTATTAGATGAGGCAACAGCCTCAGTTGATACAAGCACAGATAATCTTATCCAGAAAATTATCAGAACAGAGTTTAAAGACTGCACTGTTTGCACTATTGCTCATCGTATTCCAACCGTTATCGATAGTGATCTAGTTCTGGTCCTCAGTGATGGTGAGTACATGAATACCCTGAATTTTACATTTACATTTATATGCTTTGAGCAATGGTGATAAAAGACGGGATAGGAGCTCGAACGAGGTACAGGGCTCAATCCTGATATGTGAACCTGTCCCTGTTGGGCGATCCTTTTCTTCTGGTAGATGACGTGGTTCATACTTCATACTTGACACCCTACTTATTAAATTTTCAATGAACTGTTTACGAGGGTTTTATATTTAGAACACTTTGCCTTGTTGGATGATGATTTCCAGTTGCTGTTAGAAATTATCCACTATAAGTATCAGAACTTCGATTAAGAAAAAAAGAATCAGAACTTCGATCATTTCCATGTACACCCGTAGAACTGGTAGCTGCGGTGTAACTAGATTGTCTAGCTTACTACAACATGAACCCTCTCAAATAATTTATGATTTATTCCTTCATTGATCTTGTCTTTGGACAGAGTTCAACTGAGTTAGTTATGTGGTTTTGTTGTAGGTCGAGTTGCAGAGTTCGATACTCCTGTGCGATTGTTGGAGAACAAATCATCCATGTTTTTGAAGCTGGTCTCAGAGTATACTTCAAGGTCAAGTGGCATGCCAGATTTTTGAATTTCAGTGGCATGCTTATACACTGTCAGCTGAAATTAGTAGGTGGGATAAAGAACAAACAGCACTGAGCAGATTACAGAAACGGGATTGACAAATGGTTGCTCCCACTATCTGCAGCAGCATTCGGCAGTTCATGACAAGTTATGAAGCAGAAAATGGTATAGGTTAGTCATCTGACTAACCCTATAGAAGAAAATGAGTGTAGTGCCAAAACTTGGTTGTGAGGGTTTGGAAAGTAGAACTGGGAATACTAATGAAATGGTTGGTGGGAGTGGCTAAGAATTTAGCAGTAGGCTTAACCAATCTAGGGTTTTGTTGCGGTAGAAATCAAATGATAATAATGTTTACAGGCAAAAGGAATGAACGGCTGATTTCTGTTCAAATTGGTGAATAAAGCCGTTTTGACATCAAATAGATACAAAGAAATAGAGAAGTTCATCGGCCTCTTTTTTGGATCTATAGACTGTAGATCATTGTAGCCATTCCATTGTGATTACGCTGCTAATAATGGACAATTTCTTCTCATAGTGCAAGCTATGCAAATCCAGACGGACATTCCATTTGTCCTTTCGAAATTCTATTTCCATATGACTATGGGTTTCTCTAGCAACAGCTCGAGAGGGAGTCATGTCATTTTGGTTTGCCGTCAATCTGCGTATGCAGTGGGCAATGGCTAAAAAACGTCGTGTGAGCCGAAACTTACTCTGTGTCACATACTTAGTTGTTGGTTTGGTTCTAAATTTCATTGTTTGGAATCAATCATCGGTTTTATGGTACCACAGGAGGAGAGGGGAGGTTACTCCTAGTAATGTACAACCACTGAATCCACGAGTCGGCACAAAAAAAATTACGGCTTCGGAAAGGAATAAGAAAAAAGTACCGGCTGGGGACGAAGAGTTGTTGCGAGGGCCGGCTGGGGACGACGAGTTGTTGCGGGCATATATTCTTCCGTCTGGGGGGCCTGTCATCCATGAACCAACAGACATGCCAAGAAGAGGTGGTAGAGAGGAGGAAATCGAAGAGGAACCTGTTTACGAAGATGAACGAGCGGAGAGAAAAGGAAAGAAGCCGGTTCGCACAAAACATAAGGCAAGCAGAAAAGTTCCTACTCATGTAGAACTAGAAGGTGATGAAGAAGAGGATGAAAAGGGAAGAGTGCGAGGTACACATGTTCCTTCGGACGATAAGTTCCTTGTTCCAGATAACGAATACGACATCGGTCTTCCTCGAGATGGAGGACAAGTACTTATTGGCTACAAGGAGTCTTGGGCGTCCGTGATCTATCGAATGAAAGTATTTGTCTAAACTTGTATATGATTTTTTTGTCTTCTTCTCGATAATTACGTCGTATTGGATTACTTAAACTGATGATGTTTGTAGGATCATAAAGATGTTGTTCGTCTTTTAAGAAATCAGAGCGCCGCTGTCTGGAAGCTAGAGGAAGAAATAGAACCTATCCAAATGATCGTACAACAATCTGGTTTATATGAAGCGGTCATTAATAGACAGGAAGAGTATGATATGGCTACATGCTCCGTTGTGACTGAGAGGTTCCAACCAGAGACGTCCACCTTTCAGTTTCCCAAATATGAATTGGGTTTCCCTTTGGATTATCCAAGGAAGATTCTCGGTCTTTCGGTTACTGGAGTGGACCCGTGTGCCGATTATGAGGATAAGAGTTGGAACCAACTCTATGCTTTGGCCAATACGGTTCTTGGTTGGTCTAAAGACAAGTGCGAGGAGGAGTTCGAAATCGCCGTTGCAGAGAACCAAAAAACCCCAAATGAGGTAGTAAAGAAGGGATTAAAGACGACGATCAAGAAGCCGGTCAAGAAGACGACCAAGTTCAAGTTGCTTCGTTTGAAGGAACAGTTCGGAGGAACCAAGAAGAGAGAAGAAACAAGAGAAGAACAAGAAAGAGATGGCCTTCTGAATGCCTTGTGCCCCTTCACCCCTGCTGACATCACTCACCGTGCAGGTGCGTACTTGTTGTACACTATTGGCGCTTATATATTTCCTGACAACACGGGAAATAGGGTGAGCGCACATTATCTGCAATGGTTAACCGATTTGAAGGATACAAGAAAGTACGCTTGGGGTACGACTACTCTTGCTTATCTTCTCGATGGTTTTTCAGTTGCTTCTAGACGCAAAACAGTAAATCTTAGGGGGAACTTCTCCTTATTCCAGGTAATTTTCGACAAGAAACCAAAATTGAATTCATTCACAGAAGCAGTTTCGGCTCAGTTATCATTTCTCATTTCCAAGCCGACACCGTTTCGGCTCAGATACTATTTCTCTTTTCCAAGCCGAGACAGTGTCGGCCCATTATTTTTATAATTTTATAGAGCCGAAACTGTTTATGTTTCTTGTTTTAATCTTGCTTTAATCTTGTTTATGTTATATGGTTTTGTGTGTGTAGGCTTTTATTTATGATAATTTCCAAAGCTTGGTGCCAAAGCAGGAGGACCCTAAAAAAAGCAACGAAAACCCATTGTGGGGGGCGAAGGTATGCCTACCGCGACTAGATGGGTTTTCGACAAACCGAAGGAACAAGGCAAGAAACCAAAATTGATGGAAATGAGGAGGCAAATCGACAATTTTGACTTTGAACATGTTAAGTTCAACCCATATGGAATTAGCCCGGAACCGCTATCAATTTCAACCTTCTATGGACAAATTCGGTTTCCAGGAGGATGTGTTGTGTACGACCCAAGACGGATTCTACGTCAAATGGGACTAATACAAACCGTCCCGAGGGAGAGAGATTATAAGTTTAGGTTGCTGCCGATTACAGGTAGAACTACCGGAACCGTTAGCACTTATAGTAAATGGCAGCCTAAATATTATCCCGAACCGGACTACAAACTCTGGAAAGATATTGATGGTAACCGAATTAAAATTTTGGATGCCTTGGATGTTGAGGGTTATGAAGATGATGCAGTTATGAAAATTTCTATTAATGAGGATGAGCAGGATGGTTGATATGCGGCTTGGTATGCTCAACAATCTCATCCTTTGGTCATTAACTGGGATTAACAAAAAATTTGGGATGCAGCGGAAGATGGGAGGAATGCGGAAGCTGAGAGGATTGCGGAAGCTCAGAGGAAAGCTGCCATGGATCGTGGGAAGGTTCCCTCGACTGCGGCAGAATGGAAGAAGGTGGTCAAGTACATGGTACGTTTTTTCCATTGATTGTGTATGTTTTTTTTAAATGTCGAACTATAGTAACTAATATTGTTAATGATTTTAATGGTATTAGTACACTAAGGGAACCGCTTTGTTGAAGAAATTTGGGGAAACAATCAGTTGCAACAAAGGAGGACCAACGAAGGAAGAGCAACTGAAGTTCAAAGCTGATTTTGAGAAGATCATTGGGAAAGGTAAAGTATCAACTTGGGAAGAGGCTCCAAATAGGACCAAAAGGGGTCGTCAACAAGATGAAGGTCCAAGTGGAGGCAACAGAGAAGGTTCTGAAGATGGTGGTCGAGGAGGAAACAAGAGAGCTCGTTGAGTTAGTCTTTTACAACAATTATGGTTTATGGCTGGGTGTGTTTTTAAGCACATTTGTAGGTTTATATTTTCAAGTACATTTGAAGGTTTTACGTGTTCTTAAGTACATTTGAATCGGTTAAATTTAGATTGCGTAATGCTTTGCTACAATTAAAAAGTTTAGAGTTCATATATATGTGAATGTTGAGTGTTCTTTGCATATATGCTCCAAGAAAAGTGAAAGCAAACCCATTGGTGGCTCACAGAGGCGTTTTCGGCTCAATAATAGAAATTTCAAATGTGAGCCGAGACGGTTTCG
>JAJJMA010008572.1:0-10119 GCA_023529015.1 Papaver nudicaule | reverse complement strand
ATAAATGGTATGCTTCAGTTACTTTAAAAGGTGAAGATTGCACTTCACTTACTTTAGAAGACAATAAACGCGCTTCAATTCCTTTAGATGCAAATTTTGTGTTTCAGTTACTTTATGAAGCACATTGTTACTCTTCGTCGCAACAATATTTTGTCCCATTTATTTCTCACTCGAAAGAATGATGTTGGTGTGAGTTCTTTAAAACACAAATCATCAACCTGGACACCCTAGTCGGTAGTGCCAAAGCTTGTATAAGATTCAATAATCCTAATAGTGGTGAAACAATCATCACTGGCCAACAGTTCGTCGTTAGAAACAATATAAGATTCAATAATCCTAATAGTGGTGATGTACAATCCACTAGAGTGACTCAATACTTTCTCTAAGATGCGCTTCCATCCGCATTCACTAGAAGTAACGTAAAGTTCCATTTTTACAGTGAATGTCCAAATGTTAGCCATTTGAATTGATATTCTTAAAAATCACAAGGTGTGGTTAGCTCTAAGTGCTTATAGAGCTTCTTTAAACCTTGTTGGCAACAAGGTTTGAGCAATACTTCGCCCAATTATTACTTTCGATGATCCAATCATCGTTGGTACAAAAAAAAAGAGTAAGATCAACAATTGTCAATTTCTTAGGATAGTGCAGGTGGTACCACTATAGAATAGACATTTGATCTCTCCTTAAGACATTCTTTTAAGTACATCACACATGAATGTCATACAGACGAACAGTTTATCTCAGGTCCTTTTGAGAAAAAAAATTGTTCTATTATAATGACGCCCTTTACATTCTAATACACGCGTTAAACAATAGATTATCATAAACATAGTACAATTCTATAATACGTAATAGAAAGATAAGTACTTACAAATAATCCATGCTTTTAACGTCAAGAAGGTAAGAACATGTTTAGCTCAGCGAAAAATAAAAATAAATAGTTGACAAAAGCCAGGCGTATCCATGATGTGGCAACGTCCTTTATGCCATGAAAGCCTGAAATTGCGAGGTTAAAGTCAAGAGTTCCCCGTTACTTTTTGTAGCTCGCAACTACTTTGGTACTAGCCTTGCATTGCTTGGACCAGCGTCCGGTAAATCACCGCTAAAACAAAGTGCAATTTCGTCTGCATCCTTTTATTGGCGGGATCATTAGGTGTTTTTTCGAAATTAGTGTCACTGCTAGTATGGCCAGAAGTCCCTTCTCTGCAGCAATGAATAATTTCGGTACCATTTTTCGTGAGACCAAATTCCTTTATGGGCAAGATAGACACAAAAACAAAATTTCTTTATGGTTATATAAGTAACACGAATAAATCATTGACCAATTTATGATCTTAGTCAGTTGCGTTCAAATTACTAATCAAATTACTTAATGATATTACAGGTGCATCCTGTTTGCTAACCAAATTACTGTATGGTTTTTGGAAAAACAAACATTTTTGTTGACCAACTTACTTTATGGCCGTAATAGCGGCAAACCGTTTGCAAACCAAATTACTATATGGCTATTTGCAAGGTGCGTTCCGGGTACTGTCCAAATTTCTTTATGGTTCCAAAAATAAACCTGTCAAGTCAAATCCAACCCATAATCTGTCATGAATCTGGAATGGTTAGGGGGCACCCTCCGGTTCGGGTTAGTAATTAGTTATTCAGTGTTGTAACGTGTCGGTCGGGGATTTGGTCTGTTATGTCGGTTGAGTCTGTATCGTGCGACTGACACATGCGTTTTACTTCTTCTCCCTTTTTAGTTGGTAGAGTCTGTAATCTTATCCCATTGGAGAATTCAATCAAACTTTTGTTGTTTCAACAACAAACCCTCTCTGCATCCTTTCTCTCACTCTAGGGCAGAAAATTGAGTTGTTCTTGAGGCTATTTGTAGTGTAGATCACTACAAGTGGTATCAGAGCACTCGATTCAGAGTGACCTGTTTCAAAATGGTGAATCATAAAGACATTGACAAGCTTAATGAGAAGCTAAACAATCTCATTAAGAACCAGGAAGCAGATAAAGAACAACAACGACTACGCGATGAAGAAATCCGGAGGAAAATCTCTGAATCTCAAGAGACAATAGCTGGAGATCTTACTAGTAAAATAACTTGAGCTCTATCAACTCTTCTAGACTCAGAGATGAAGGCTCTAGAAGGAAGACTTGAAAAAAGGTTTGGATCTGAAGGGGAGATGCCTCATGAATCATCACCAGGGTTCACTTCTACAAGTAAAAATGGGTCTACTGGTGGTAAGTCTTCTCCTAACTCTGAACAATTTGCAAATCAGCATAGACCGAAGGTTGATTTTCCTCATTTTGATGGTAATAACCCAAGATCTTGGGTGAGGAAATGTAAGAAATATTTCCAATTACATGAAATGGATGAGGAGAATAGGGTTCACATGGCTTCTTTGTATTTAGATGGAAGAGCTGATGTATGGTATCAGGATTATCAGGAGGGAAAGACTATTGTGGTATGGGATGATTTTGTGAGAGATCTAAGTGCCAGGTTTCAAGAGCTTGGCCATGATGATATAGTTGGGGAGTTTAACAAGTTATGCCAAACAGGGACTGTAAGTGATTACCAAGAGGCCTTTGAAGAGTTGAAAGCTCTCATGTTAGCCAAGAATAAATATCTCACTGAAGAGTAATTTACATCCAGTTTCATCAGTGGCCTTAAGGAGGAGTTAAGGATGGCAGTGCAAATGTTCTCACCCACAACACTTTCCAAGGCCATATACTTAGCTAGAATGCAGGAAGCTATGTTGGAAAGCTCATCTAAGAAGAACAGGATGGTGAATAAATTGCCACCAATCAATATTCCAAGTAGCAGGACAATGGGTACAACCACAAAGTCATATTCTCCAACATATTCACCCACAACAAAGTCTCAATAACCAAAATTAGGTGCAGTTACCAGCCCAAAGCTGCCACCAGTTAGAAGATTGTCTTATGCTGAAATGAGGGCTAGAAGAGAAAAAGGGCTATGCTATAATTGTGATGAAGTTTTTAAAGTTGGTCATAGGTGTGTGAAACATCAATTGTTCATGCTTGTGGGTGAAGAGGAGGAGTCACTAACTGAAGAAGAAGAAACTCCACTCAACTCACCAGGGCAACAAGAGACTGAAGAGGAGATGGAGATTTCATTACATGCCCTGACTGGTCATTCTTCTCACAACACTATTAGGATACAAGGCATTACTAAAAACAAAAAGATCATTACCATCTTGATAGATAGTGGGAGCACTCATAGTTTCTTAGACCCTGAGATGGCTAAGTGGTGTGGCAGCCAAATAGTACCCACAAAGGCATTACAAGTTGCAGTGGCTGATGGTAATAAGTTAGCTAGTAATGCTAAATGTCCCAAGTTCAGGTGGGAAATGCAGGGACATTCATTCATGTTTGATGTAGGGCTTTTGGCTTTGGGAGGTTGTGATATGGTGTTAGGTGTGGACTGGATGAAAACCATAAGTCCAATTCAGTTTGACTTCAAGAAACTAACCATTAGTTTTATGAGGAATGATAAGAGTGTGGAGTTGCAGGGTATTTCAGAGGTAGCAGGAATTTCCATGATGTCTTCTGGAGCTTGTCAGAGATATTTCAAGAAGAATAAGCATGGCTTGTTGGGTCACTTGTTTTCTATAACAGCCATAGAAACTACTGAAACCACACCAGTTTTCCTTCAACCACTCATAAAATCTTACAATTCAGTCTTCCAAGAGCCTAAGTCATTACCCCCTCCAGAAGACATGATCACCATATTCCACTCATGCCCTTATCCTCTCCACCCAGTCAGAGACCTTACAGAGTTCCATATGTACAGAAGGAGATCATAGAAAAACTGGTACAAGAGATGTTAAACTCTGGAATTATCAGGCCCAGTCATAGCCCATTTTCTTCACCCATATTATTAGTTAAGAAGAAGGATGGAAGTTGGAGATTCTGTGTTGATTATAGGAAGCTGAATGAGATAACCATAAAGGACAAGTATCCAATTCCAGTCATTGATGAGTTGTTAGATGAGCTAAATGGGGCTAAGGTGTTCTCAAAGATTGATCTGAGGGCTGGTTACCATCAGATTAGAGTTAATCCAGCTGACACTGAGAAGACAGCTTTTAAAACACATCAGGGACACTATGAGTTCCTAGTGATGCCTTTTGGTCTCACCAATGCACCTGCCAGTTTCCAAGCTCTCATGAATGATGTATTTAAGCCCTACTTAAGGAAGTTTATTCTTGTCTTCTTTGATGACATATTGGTGTACATCCCAGATATACAAACACACCTACAACATCTTGAGTTAACACTCTCTATTCTGAAGGAAAACAAGTTGTTTGCCAAGCTCAGTAAATGCTCTTTTGGTCAACAACAGATGGAGTATTTGGGTCACATTATCACTGCTGAAGGAGTCTCTGCTGATCCCTCAAAAATAGAATGTATGAAGAACTGGCCAACACCAAAATCCATAAAGGATTTAAGGGGTTTTCTTGGGCTTACAGGCTACTATAGGAAATTTGTCAAGAACTATGGGTTGATCTGTAGACCTCTAACAGATCTCTTGAAGAAGAATAGTTTTGGCTGGAATCCACAAGCTCAAAAGGCTTTTGAGCAACTCAAGGAAACAATGATCAGTACCCCAGTTGTAGATGGTGAAAAATGAGAGAGGGACAAGATTGTCAAAACACTCTCGAAACCATGTCTTATTAAAGGCAGTCGCCTATTCAGGCTCATCTCTATAGCTCAGAATGCAACCCATTCCATGAGCCGAACAAACTCTCTATGAGCTCTCTCTTATAACTCCGGTGGGGAGGGTAATATCATAGGGCAGTACTAATGATCTCACCAACATATTAAACCCATTGATCAGCTCAGAGCCAGACCTCGCTTGATGGTACACGGTGAAGAATCAACAGAGACGTGTCCTCATGGATTTCCTCTTAAATACGACTCAACATACGAGTCTTGGTGCAAACCTCAGGAATATTGAAGCTCCAGGCTGGTCCAGAGCTCTCTGAGAAGCATACACCAGCCTAAATAGGCCTAAGCAGACCTAATCCCAAGTTCAGGAAGGTCTAGCATACCATGGATAAACACGCCATGACCTCAAGTGTGTTGTAGCATAAGCACTCACACCGCGACTAAGGCACAGGCTGCCCCAAAGTCGACCTTGGCCAGATGCCAAAGCCATAAACGCCACATAGCATGGCACCACAAACCATGAGCCACCATGGATTCACAAAAATCAGCCTTGGCCAAGAGGCCAAGGCCATGGCGTAAAACGCCACAAACCTACTTGGCCTTGGCCAAAGGCCAAGACCATAACAAAGAACATAGCTGGCCATATATAGGCCAAGGCCGTGGCGCCATACTTCATGGCGCCACAACAAATAGGCCTTGGCCAAAGGCCAAGACCGTGGCGCCATAATCCATGGCACCACAACAAGAGGGCCTTGGCCAAAGGCCAAGGCCGTGGCGCCATGAGCCATGGCGCCTCCACAAATAGCGCCAAAGACGCGTTCCAAACTGACCTTGGCCAAAGGCCAAGGCCGTGGCGCCATGAGCCATGGCGCCACCATAACTAGCGCCAAAGCGCAGTCAAGCACTTATGGCCTTGGACAAAGATCAAGGCCACTCCCATACTTGTGTCCAGGAGACACTACATCATGTTGGTCACGACAATCAGTCGTACAACCCTACTCTACTCAACTCAACTACGCAATATCCGCGTATCACTCACTCGAGATATCAAAACGTCACACGGGGGGATAACTTTAGGGGTATTGGTCTGGCGGTCTACGGCAGTTGAAAGAAACTGATGGAGATGATGGACAGTTACGAGAAGATGGCGCGAGTGGGCATGTTCCACACAACTCAGGCAGTTACGGAAACCAATGTATGTTCTCCACTCCTCCACTCTTCCACGACATCCACCTTCTCTGTCGAGAGATCAGGGTGAGTTCAAACTATAAATAGAGGCTTCCTCTATCTTCCAAGGCAGGAATATCTGTCCAAGAACGTTCAGAACACACAGAAACAACCAAGAGCCTCAGAGAAAACACCTGAGAATCGAAACACGTTCTAGCCTTGGAGATTTCCAGTCGACTTCACGACGGGGATCTTGAACTCTCACACCCAAAACACATCCTCAACCTGATCTCAAGTTTATTCGTTGTTTCCCTCCATAGACCAACCTCTATCCTCTCTGTGACCGAAGCAAGACGGGAACGGCCATCCTTGGTTTAGGCTTGTCTTGTTCGACTTTGATCTCCGAGCACTACGAAAGTACCCAGAGACGGTACATTGTTTTTCCAGGTAAAAACACCAGTACTAGTTTTACCAGACTTTTCTAAACCATTTGAATTGGCTACTGATGCTTGTGATGTAGGGGTGGGAGCTGTGTTGATGCAGAACATGAAGCCATTGCTTACTTCAGTAAGAGCATGGGGCAGAGATTCTTAGCTCTATCAACCTATAAAAAGGAGCTGAGAGCAGTGGTAATGGCAGTGACCAAATGGAGGTCTTATCTCTTAGGCAACAAATTCATCATATATACAGACCATCAGAGTATAAGGTACTTCATGCAACAGAGGGTACACACCATGTTACAGCAGAAATGGTTAGCTAAGTTACTAGGCTATGACTATGAGCTGCATTACAAAAAAGGCACTGACAACAAGGTGGCTGATGCACTATCAAGGAGAGGTGAAAGTGAAGAAGCTGCATGCCAAGCAATAACTGAAGTACAACCTACCTGGTTAGAGGAAGTACAGGAAAGCTACAAGGAAGATGAATTGGCCAAAAGAGTCATTCCTAATTTACTGCTAAATGGTACCAGTGAACCAGATTACACTTACACTCAAGGGATTATCAGATACAAGCAAAGAATATATATTGGGAACAATGGAGATCTCAGGCACAAAGTGATAGCATCCATTCATTCATCTACTATTGGAGGACACTCTGGCAGAGAAGCTAGTTATCAGAAGGCTAAGTTATATTTTTACTGGGTGGGAATGAAGAAAGAAGTGATATCTTATGTGCAACAGTGTGATGTCTGTTAACAACACAAGGGAATTAATACTGCACCAGCTGGGCTCTTACAACCACTACCTATTCCTCAGCAAGCATGGGAGCATATCAGCATGGATTTTATTACTGGCTTGCCTAAATCTGAAGGGAGAGAGATTATACTGGTGGTAGTGGACAGATTCTCTAAATACAGCAATTTCCTAGCCCTCAGCCATCCTTACACAGCTGCAACAGTGGCCAAGGTATTCATGGATTCCATTTTTAAATTACATGGCATGCCTAAGTCTATAGTATCTGACAGGGATAGTGTGTTTATGAGCAACTTATGGCAAGTCTTGTTCACCAAATTGGGAACCTCTCTACACATGAGTACAGCTTACCACCCCCAAACTGATGGGCAGACAGAAAGGGTGAATGCTTGCCTTGAAACTTACTTGAGGTGTATGACCAGTTTCAAACCTCATAAATGGGTTACCTGGCTAGCTCTAGCAGAATGGTGGTTCAACACCACCTATCATACTAGCCTCAAGCTAACTCCATTTGAAGCATTGTATGGATACCCCCTCCCCAGTTTGGAGTTACAGCCAGTCAGCTGGGATTAAATGCCACTGCAGAAGACTACTTGGAACAAAGACAACTCATGAATCAAGTGTTGAAGGGAAGTTTAGAGGAGGCACAACACAGAATTAAGCAACAGGCAGACAAGAAACGAACGGAGAGGTCATTTGCAGTGGGTGATTGGGTTTATTTAAGGCTCCAACCATATCGTCAGACATCAGTTCAGTTAAGGAGAAACTTAAAGCTTGCAGCCAAATTTTTTGGTCCTTACCAAATTATTGAAAAGGTTGGGGAAGTAGCTTACAAGCTCCAGTTGCCAGCTGAGTCCAGGATTCACCCTACCTTTCATGTGTCACAACTAAAGCTGAAGGTTGGGCAGGGATCATTACCCCAAACTGTTCTTCCTTCTCTGGATTCTGCAGGTAACATGAAGGTCAACCCTCTTCAGGTTTTGAATACCAGACAGATTAAGAAAAACCAGCAGGTGGTCGAACAAGTGCTGGTCAGATGGGAAAGACTTCCTGCTAGTGATGCTACTTGGGAGGATAAACAATTCATGAAGAAACAATTTCCAGATTTAATCCTTGAGGTTCAAGGATAATTTGAAGGGATAGGAATTTGTCATGAATCTGGAATGGTTAGGGGGCACCCTCCGGTTCGGGTTAGTATTGTAACGTGTCGGTCGGGGATTTGGTCTGTTATGTCGGTTGAGTCTGTATCGTGCGACTGGCACATGCGTTTTACTTCTTCTCCCTTTTTAGTTGGTAGAGTCTGTAATCTTATCCCATTGGAGAATTCAATCAAACTTTTGTTGTTTCAACAGCAAACCCTCTCTGCATCCTTTCTCTCACTCTAGGGCAGAAAATTGAGTTGTTCTTGAGGCTATTTGTAGTGTAGATCACTACATAATCATGGGATAGCATTCTGGGCTCAAAGAACTAATGGGAGGCCCGATGGTGTGCTAAACATTTTCTTAACCCTAAAACTGAAAAGTTTCTTTATTCAACTGTTCTGATCAATAGACAATCTTATACATGTCCGATTTTGATAAAAAAAAATTACTGGTGATGTAGAAACATGTTGTGATAAACATACCCAATTTTCAGATTATTCTAACGGTTAGATTACAAGTTATATGATACGCAATATGACAGTCCTAAGTCACGTTTTTGCAGACACGATTATCAATATGCTATATGTTTAGGTACTTTCCCTTAGGGGTGGGACTTGGGTTGGGTCAACCCACCCAACCCGTGCCCAACCCGAACGTTGGGCGGGTTGGGTTAGGTATTTCAAAATTTTGGGCAACTATGGGCATATATTTTACCAACCCGAACTAACTTGGGCAAGCACGGGTTCACATATCTCTAACCCAAGCAACCCGAAGAACCCACGGAACTATAAAATAATTTATATAATTATTTTTATTAGTGTTATTATTATTATTTTTAGTATAATTTTTCATATAATTTTTTAATCTAAGAAAGAAAATTTATATTATATTATTGCATTAATAAGAATCTCAATTATAGTATAAATGAAGTAACTAAAACTACTTGTTACCTAGATTTATCATAAAATATTATTTTAAAATAAATTTTAATAACATTTGTGCGTGTATATACATAACCTACCTTTGCACATTTTAGAGATTACTTTTATTGGAATTAATGTCACAATTATTAATGAAAATATTTTTATGCCGTCATTTATATTGTTCATTTTATTACGGGTTTTAGTTTCAAACACGAATCATGGGCCAACCCGAGGAACCCGAGGAACCCAAGATACAAGTTGGGCGGGTTGTGGGCACACCTCCATGGGTTCCACGGGTTCCATGGGCAACCTTAGTACGGGCATGGCTTGGGCAAGCCCTCCAACCCGCCCAACCAACCCAAGTCCCACCCCTACTTTCCCTGGGTGGATCGTAATGAAATTTTCACAGTTGATACATAAGATCATATTCTAACTTATACCAAAATTTAAACTTAATCTAATGGTTGGAATTTTAAATATTAATTTCTCACGGCGCTGTTCAAAACTAGGGTTTTTCTGAACGGAAAATATTATCATGTATAGAGGTTTTGAAGATGGCATCATTCTCTGATTTAACTTAAATTTTTTTTGTGAATGATTGACATAATATAGAACAACATACTCAAATTTCGTTGAAATCTAATGGTGAAATCTCTATGTTTTATAATTATTCATCCGTAGAACCCTAATATATTCATAAAAATGAAATTCTTATGTTAAAAGAAAAATACCTGGTAACGCATCCAAAGAAGAAAAAAAATCAACCGCAGCTCTGGTCAGGGCTTCGTGCATGATAAAGTATTGGAGGATAATCTTATTGATAGAAGGTGTGTCTATTACATGGTATAAGTCCTTTATATACATGTATGGAGAGAACCCTATATTACTATTTGGGCCGCACATCCATGGGCTGTAAGCCCTACAACACTTTTCACTTTTTTGTTTTAGCCTAAAAAAATAGTGAATGGTTCATTTTTACTGGTACGGAGGGACTACAATTTTTTTTTA
>JAJJMA010008542.1:0-12589 GCA_023529015.1 Papaver nudicaule | reverse complement strand
TGTTATTATGCAGAATGGTCGACCTATTGCTTTCTTCAGTAAACCATTGGGTCCTAAGAATCAAGCTTTATCTACTTATGAGAGAGAATTGCTTGATATTGTTCAAGCTGTGCATAGGTGGAGACACTACTTACAAGGGCACCATTTTATTATCAAAACTGATCATGAAAGCATTAAATTCTTCTTGGATCAGAAAATTACTAGTGTGCTACAACAAAAGTGGTTGATCAAACTTCTTGGGTTTGATTATGAGATCAGCTATAAGATAAGAATTGAGAATACAACACCGAGTGCAGCCGTGTGTTGCTACCTTTCCAACCTTTACGTAACTTAACTAGTTCTTGAATAGCCGTATAGCAGAAAAGACGGACTTTAGAATAGACAAGAACTAAGATAGGTTACTGAGGTTACAGGTGAATCTGATCAACCACAAAGGGATCAATCTACCTGTGCTTCCCAACTCTCAAGAGAAGTCTTTATAGTCGTAGGGAGTTCCCAGAGGAGCTGCAACCTATAGAGGATGACTATACCACAACAAGCATTCACCGAAGTGAAAAGAGTTTACGCTACCTTCCCTAAGGACCTTCACGTATGCTTGATGCTTGCGGTATTTGTCCGTAGACACCTCTATTTATAGCACTCAATAAGATAGGTTGTTTTGGAATAAAGCAATCAATTACTTGTCCCACAAGTTAGGGAAACCCTAAACTTGATAACCAAGTAATAAAGATTAATCTCAATTGGAATTCTTTTTAGAATTATCTGCCAAGTGTTTTGTGAGCTCAAAAACACTTCAAGATAGAAATCCAACAGACCAGAGATAATCTTATCTTATTGACTCATTGAGGATCGTTAGATGGAACACAAAAGAGTTTATGTTTTACACAAGTCCATCTAAGAGATAAAGGAGTTTTGGAATTTGACTCAGAGTGAAATTCTAGTAGAATATTCACTAAATCCGACACCAGCAAGATGACCACCGTTAGGTTCACGTACTGGTACGTGAACAAAATAGCCATCTCGAACTCAGAAGAATTCCGAGTTTCTGGTACGCAAACCGGTTCGTGAACCGTGCGCCTGTCAGATTTTGTCAAATCTGGATTCCGCTGGAAGTACTGGGCTGAGCCAGAACTTAGACGTGAGAACGTCCTCAGCTGTAATCCATGGACTCTTTGCTCAAGAGTACTCCTTTAGATTCATCCATATCCAACTAACAGTTTGCAAGCAAACCATTGCAATGGACACATGGCACCGAATCTGTCGCATTCATTCTTGGACTCACAGTATTTGTGGGATCAAACACTGGTCATGACACAAGGCCACGTTACACAAGAATACGATCTCAATCGCTATTATCACTACTAAAGTAGTCGACTATATTTCGAAAGAATAGATGAAGTAGAAATAGAAGAATATCCATAAAGTCATAACTCCTACTAACCTTTTGTAAGAGATTCTTCTGTGCAACCAGTACAATTGTATTTAAGATGGCCTTTTCTTCCACACTTGAAGCAGCGTTTATTGGAAGATGAAGGTTTCTTTTTACAATGTTCAGTGGAGTTCATAAGAATTTCTAACTGATTTTGTATGATCTCCAGTTGATGGCTGAGTAGAAAATGTTTATTCCTTTTTAGATCATGTTGGAGACGTAAGAACCTTCGAAGGTTATGTCCTAAAAGACTGATTAGGCAGTGGATATTGCGAAACCAGTTGAGGACTTTCTGGTAATTATGATAGGTTTTCACGAACAATTTATTTAAAAGAGTTTTCATCTTTTAGATAGAAACAAACACAGACAGTTACGTCTTTACTAGGTGTTTGCCTGCTCTGATACCAATTGAAAAGGAGGGGATACCGAGATACACCACCAACTTTTAATTTCCGTGAACCTAGTTGATTACGGTTGTTTGAACGATCTCACAAATCAATATTCAAACAACAACCCTAGTATAGTTCAGAGAACCGAACCCTAACAAGAACGTGGTTCTTGTAGATCTCAACAAAGATGAATTCACTCAAAGGTTATATGAATCAACAAACTTGCAATTACTTCAATTATATAGATCAGAGACAATATAATGCGGAAGGGAAAAGTAATGCAAGACACCAGAATTTTGTTAACGAGGAAACTGCAAACCTAGCAGAAAAACCTCGGGACCTCATCCAGATGTGTACACCCTCAATATTAACGGTATACAAACCCTAGCCTACTCTCAGACTTCGGAGTGGAATGTATCGAGACTGAATTCACCCTACAAGCAATTCAGCTACCAATGTGCTCCTACGTCTCTTGCCTCCCGCAGAAACCTACGTACTTGATTCCCCTAGCTGACGTCCTTTACAGGCCTAGTAGTTGCTCCACTTCCCTTCGTGAAGACTAGCGCTACCCTGCCTCTAAAAGGACGCCTAAAAGTATCCAAGTAATTAAACGAGAATACGATTGTGATTTCCTTTAGACCTAAATTCAAGGTTAATGGAAATCTGTTTTGTTGAATAAGGCTTATTGATCTAGCCTAAACAACTTTACCTTCTAACGCTAGACGAACTTAGTATTAAACCTAGTTTGTGAAACCGCGTTAAGGAACTTCTAGGGTTTACGATTCAAGATCTACCTTATGAAGTTTCTATCAAATCTTGGTCGTGATAAGATTGAAAATATTCAATCGACCCAAGATACAAGATCAAGAATTTAACTTCCAACCTGTGCTTCACGATCCTCAAGTGAAGTCTTTCAATAGTCGTAGTCCAAAAGGACTCCGAGATGACGACCAACCTTTATGCAAGGATACACAGATGTGTAGAGGATTAAGATTGTATCTTGCAGAAGGTCATCTATTTATAGTGATCATCAAGGGAGGCTTTGCTTGAAAATTAAGCAACCTTGAGTATGGCTCAAGCAAGTTCCGGAACTAGGAAAGTCCATAGCTTGAATACCCGTTATCAATCTTCTTCTAACTTTGGACTAGGCCAATAGTTAAAGAGGACTCAACCTTGATTGAAGGTTTGCGACTTCTGGTCCAAATCATGTTTGAACATCGCTTGCGACTTCTGGTCCAAATAATTGTTTGAACATCGCTTGGATTAAGTAGTTGAATTCCATGGGCCAAGTAATGACAAGTCCGAGAACTAATCATGTCTAGACCGAAAACTTCAAGATATGAAAGTTGGAAGTTTTCTCATGGCTTAAATGTACGCGTTCATGAACGCGTTCATAGAGCTGTCAAATGGAGTTCAGGAGAATTCATGAGAAATCTGTGAACTCGTATGTACGCGTTCATACAGACCCGCTCCTTCTCAGGAATGCCTTAAGCAACACATGTACGCGTTCACTGTTGAGGTCATTTCAAGAGACAATTCAACATACTCTACCTATACATAATATCACGGATGTGACAAATGCAAAGGCGAAGAATCCTAGAATACCTTCGGATCATATAAACAACATCATAAACTATTGATATGATAGAAATGGCAAATACGAAACATGGAAAGGAAAACCTTTCTAACCTTTAGTGAGGACGTTATGATTTATCAAGTAGTAAGCTTCGGTCTTCGTCTTCAGCGGTCTTCGTCTCGATTACCTAAAACTATCCTAGTCCGAGGTTGTAGAGTAAACTTATCAAGGATTGTGTTTTTGTCACCTAAACTTGACAACTGACTTGAGATGGCAATATTAGTGGGTTCAACCGAGCAATGCTCTAACAGTTGCCACCTATATGAGTTTTGTATAACTTTATAGATCATCTAATATACTTCCACCCACTTCTCGTGCAAAGTGTAATTTGATCAAATTGAACTTTGAGATCGATCAAATATAAATTAGTTTATGAGGGAGGCAATGGTTAATCATATTCCAAAATTGACCCAACTGTAAACAACATTCATCATCAATTTATGGGGAAGGCAATGGTTCTTTAAATGGTTTAACTTTAGTCTCACTTGCATTTGAAGAGTAAACTATTATCAATGTTAGTTTGAGCCAAATCCAAATAAGTACCGATCAAAGATAAAAATTAGGATCATGCATTTTGAGGTCATATCATCACCATATACAATCACAATTCGAGAAGTTCATACATTCGTAGTTGTGTATTGCAGGCTACACAAGATACAAGTATAGTGAATATCAAGGGAATTTAATTCTTAGTAAATTAAAAAGGATTTCTTACTTCTAAAACATCATTCCATATGCATGTTTTATTACAAACACAATCGGAATTATTAGCATAGCAATCCTAAATTGATGACTGCAATTTTAATATACGATATAAAAAAAATGATAAGATGCGAATAAAGAATCATAAGATGCAGAAAAACAGTTACAATCATCGTCCCTTTACGAAGATGATAAGATAAGAAAACTCTTTGTGGGTTTTAATAGCGTAAAGATTTCGAGATTACTGATTAGTAGTTGATTATGTTGTTTTGGTTAAAGTTTGTTTTTGAAGAAAAAAAAAATTGATTATTGCTCTAACCCTTGGCGAGGATTTGGGGAAAATAAATATAAGGAAGGATACCATAATCTTGCTTTTTTAGCATACGAAAATCACAGAAGGTTTTTATCCCTATCCCAACCTAGAAGAGAAGTGACACAAACACTTTCTAACCGTCTTTTTGATGATAACCCAACTTAGGGTTGAGATATCCAAGCTGCCAAACACGGTCATAATGTCAACACTCATCTTTTTGTGTCTGAACCCAATCCCAACTACATTGTGTCTGATTTTATAGATAATGATACATACAGTTGGATTCCTGATATGGTGAATGTTTTTTTCACACCTAATAATGCTTAGAATATACTTAGTACTAGAATTCCTTTGTCTGGTTATAATAGACTCGTATGGCCATTCACAAAGAATGGTCAATTCACGATAAAATCTGCATATAAGCATATTTCTGGTTAGATTCCTCATATTCAGAACTTACAAAATGTCAATCCTATTTAAAAAGCCTTGTGGAAACTTCATATTCTTCCTAAATGCAGCTTTTTCATATGCAAATGGTATAAGTTAATCCTTTCAATTAAACTTAAATTATCAACATATAATGTTACTCAGGATAATACTTATATGTATGGTTATGTCACACCTGAATCCGCTGAACATATCATCCTTCACTACCCTTTTGCAAAGGCAGTATGTTTACTTACACCTTATAGTTTTGACATTGCTCAAGACTCTAATAGTGGCATATGTATCCAAGACTGGATAATTAAATGGCAGTGTAATCCTGTTGTTGATACTAATTTTCCCATATCATACTACAAATAAAGATTGTCTAAGAGATCGATTATTCGGGTCGTTGGTGGCCCTTGTTCGTTAATAACCAGGGATCTGTTCAAGGATTTGAACCTGTTATCGTTAGTTATTCAGAACCAAGTGTGCTACTGACCTTAATCGTGGAATCACCTTGGAGGGATCAAAAATGAAGTAAACCACAATTCGTATCGCTACACTAACAATCAACACAACAATTAACGAGGTTCAACAGCTGTGTGCTTACGTCCTCGGGGGTAAAATCTGTTGTTATATTATGTGAAATGAGTAAGGTTTTCTCTGGTTTACACTATAAGTCACTTCAATCTATTATGGATAGAGATCCTTTGGAATCCTCAAGGTTTTGCTACCTAGTCAAGGATTCTCACTCCTAGCTATCCTTACAAAATTATGCGACCCCCCTTGCTGCTGAGAGGGGGGGTATTTATAGTATTCTTTGAGTATCGCTCTTTGCTATCCTTGGTTACTTCGGCCTTTTGATGCGCCATGATTCCGCGTTCTACCGTTCCTTCATCCAATCGTCTTCTTCCACCTTATCCCTTAGAGTTATATTCTACTACCTTGAGTCGCTTCGTTCTCCTGATGCTCCTTGGTCTGATCATAAATCCTCGGTAACCATCCTTATCGTCCAATCCTGGCTCGTCGTACCGCTTCGTGGTGGATCCTTGCTGTATTATTGTGCTGTCGGCTTCTCATTGGTCTAGGTTTCTGCTCTCCGCCGTTGGTTGAGCCTATCCTCGCTCGACAAATGATTTTTGTAACGCTGTCCATAGCATTAAATGTGCATTAATGTGGTGTGACTGCTGCTTGGCGTGCCTGCTTCACCTATTATCGTAGGTTAGTAATCCTTTAATCTCCTCCCTTGGATTTCATCATCTCGTGATGAGATAATGCTTCCCTTGGACATCCCCTGTCCTTCGCGGCTCACATCGTCCCTATGTACGGTCTTTGGAGATGGCACCACGTGTCCATCCGAAATTATGTATTAACAGTTTTCCCCTTTTCTTTCAGTTATTGGCGTGGGCAATTATGGAAGAAAACCTCCGCCTATGCCGCCATTTTCAAAATAGTGGTGGACCCTTCCTTCACGCCTTTTTGTGGTTTTGTGGGAATTGTGTTTTTTGTGATTCTATAAATGATGGGTTAGAGACATAATCTTCATCTCCTTCAGTCACAGCTTCCCTTTCTGCATGTTTCCTTATTATCATTGATTAGTGGTTCTTTCATCTCTTCTTCTTACTTGTTTCAAGCTTTCCTCAAATCCTGATGACACGAAAGCCATCAAGTTCTATGTGAGTGTAGAAAATGTCTTCTACGAATAAAAGCATCCTAGAGGTGAAGCTGCATAAGAATACTATCTTTGAGAAGTACAGAATCATCAACGGAAGACCACAAAGAATTATCAGGTGTGAGGAGATTAGCATACAGAGCCGCTGAAGCTACATCAGCGGGTATCGAAGGGCGAACTGTGATCAGCGGATAAAGGATACGTCACCGACAGGAAGCTGAGAAGTAGTTGGGCATTTATGAGAAGATCAGAGCCGTCAGGTTGTCAGAGTTGACTCGTTGACTCAGTGGGATCCGCGCCAGCAATCCTTATCCAGTAGAAGGCTAGTCCGCTGAAGTTAGAAGAATATAAAGTAAGGTCGCCGACCATGCTTGTCGGCAAAAGAGGATAAATAATTGTTGAGTGTTGGGGTGTATTCGCTACGTGGCGCAAGACTAAGGAAGTGTAACTTAGCTTTTCCTAGGAGAAGATACACCATAGAAGAATTCTAGCATAGGATTCCCATTAAGGGTAGTTTGGTAAATTGCCGGGTAGGTCTCATATAAAAAGCAATGTAACCCTAAAAGGAAGGGATGGTCTCAATTACTTTCTCTCTCTACCTCATCTTCTTCTCTACTACTCCCTTTTACTCAAGAACATGAAGAACACATCTAGTTCCCATGGAAATCCTTGTAATACTCCCTCTTTCCCAATTTAAATGACCTAATTTCTATTTTCATTTGTCTCAAAAATGTGACCAGCTTCTAATTATATCTGTATTTTTCCAACAAACTCGCAGATATACCCTTAAAAAATATCTTGATAAATTGGAAACAAATTAATAAATATATTCTCTTAACAATATTTAGGGCTATTTAACCGATGGTACCCGACAAATGACCAATTGCGGACTTTGGTACCCAATAATTCAAAAATTAAGCGATGGTACCTGGATCTGACGTTGACCGTCATGACCAGGTTTGACCTTACGATTTTTTATTTTTAATTTTATAATTCAGTTTTTATTATTTGTTATTTAAAAAAACTCAGAAAAAAAAAAAACTTTCTTCCCCAACCTAAAAAAAAAGCCAGAAAAAAAATCCTTTCTTCCCCAAGTTTCTAACTCAGCGTGATCATCAATCATCAATCGAACCTCCTCGTCAGTACTTCTCCTAAGGTGCAAAATCAACTCATTCCTATTCGCAGAAGAACTACATCTTCATCGTCCTCAATCCATAAAGCCCCCATTAATAATAAACCTTAAAACCCCTCTAATAAGCTTCACATAGCAATGGCAGCAATGTGTCCGTTCTAAACAGTACAATTTACTTGTGTAATTTTTCTAGCTATTTCTCTATTTTTTTAGGAAACCCGAGACTTATCTTGGTTTGTCTTGGGTTAAAGTTAATGTTTAGTTGGTTTCCTTATCAGAACCATGCTAGATCTAAGAAGAAGAAGAAATCCGTTAAATTTTCAGAAGATAAACATGTATACAATGCTAATAAAATTGAATTTAGTAATGAAGTTAAACAAAAACAAAAACCCATTAAAGAGATTATTAGTACAGTAGTGATAAGAAACAGAAAGATTATGAAGTGTATTTTTGGTGGGTTTAATGAAGGAGATGCAGATGAAGACGATTAATGGAAGTCTTTAAAAATGTTGGTCCGATGCGGTTATCGTTATTTTTGATGACAATGAAACACTTCATATTACCAAAAATTTCTCTCTGAAACATCCCAAGCATATGTCGATATTGCTAGATTCAAAACAAAGAAAGTTTTTCTAGCTGGGATCTAATATCTATCAGACAGAAATCTAAGATTAAGAAACTGGGAAGGAAGACTATTTTGGCTTTTTCTTTTTATTAATTAATAATAACTAATAAAAACTGAATTATAAAATTAAAAAATAAAAAAACGTTAGGTCAAGCATGGTCTCAACGGTCAACGTTAGATTCAGGTACCATCCCTTAATTTTCAAATTATTGGGTACCAAAGTCCTCAACTGGTCATTTGTTGGGTACCATCGGTTAAATAACCCCAATATTTATATTCTTTTTTCCTTTTATAGTTATCAAAAAATAAAGTCATATATTTTATCTTTATTATTTCATACCTAAAAACAGAAATTCATTTATTCTCTCTACATTTGATAAGGGTACACTAGGAAATTCATATAATCTCCTTATTATTTTGACTTAGTCAAAGCGGTCATTTAAAATGGGACGGAGGGAGTAATTCTTAATCTATCAATAAAAATTCCTTCATTGTCTCTTATCTTTTAGATTGGTTTGTGTATGCGCAAAACTAGATTGTAGATGGAGAAATCAAGGGGTGTATTGGTAAAATCTATCTTGTGGGGATTTTACCAATTACATTCTAAGTCCAAATCTTCCTCCAAGAAGTCGAAAGATGCTACTATGGATACGACTGTGTCTTCAGCTAGTCCTTCTCCATTGCAAGCTTTTCCTCGTCTTTTGAGTTCTTCTGGTGATGTGGAGAAAAGTCTTTCCACAGTTGGTGATGGTCTTGTCCATGCAGGAGAAAATAGGGGGCTCAACTACGAACTGGAGCGTCTTCGTCATTCTGAAGATGATAATTATCGTCATTGGAGTCTCGCCAAGATAAAGAAATCTTTTGACCTGACACATTTCGATATTTCCTTCTTCGATGGTGGTGTTGATGTTTTGACCGAGGATATGATCAGGAGCTTCCCTTAGGATGAGAACTTCTGCTTATTGTCGTTGGTCAGTTAGCTGCTGGTCTCGTCCTTCCTTTGTACGATCCTGGTGACACTTTCTTCATTGGCGTCTTCTCTGGCCGAGACAATCCCTCCTTATGTCAGCAACTTCGTGGTATACAACAGTATACTGGTAACTTTTTTCGTGTTTTGTACGAATGCTGGCTTCGTGCCAGTGGCGTACTCGCATGAGGTGTTATATTCATTTCTCTTTAGCAATGGTTCGTCAGGAAGATTATATCCCTCAGAATTTTAACTTGACCTGGGGGGATTCCGTTCAAAGCTCTAATGTGGTGCCTTGGTCTGTTAGTCCTCGTCGATTTGCCCCTTCTGCTAAGCAAATCCGTGACAAGGCTCCTCTTTGTTGGATGACTGCGACTGAAAAAACAGGGGTACCGAAATACTACCAAATTTTCGTTTGGGATCGTGAGTCTTATGGTCAGATCTGGACGATCTCAAAAATCAATATCCAAATCTGTATAACCTGAGTTTGGATCTCAAGGGATCAGTCCGACACAAGACAAGGTCTTGGTAAATCCAATGGATGGATTGGGGACAACGATCAGTTTATTAATAACGTACTTCTTGTGTCTGCTTTAATTATAGAATCAGAGAATATAATGCGGAAAGTAAAGCACACAAGATACCAAAGATTTTTTTAACGAGAAAACTACAACCTGTAGAAAAACCTCGGGACCTCGTCCAGATTGAACAACGCACAATACAAACTGTCTACAAATACTAGCCTACTATAAGACTTCGGTCTGGGATGTAGCAGAGACCAACTCAAGCCCTCCAAGCGAATTGGCTACTGTCGCACTCCTTACGTCTCTAGATCCCCCACAGATCGTCACGCATTTGATTCCCCCAGATGACGTCCTTTACAGGCCTAGGAGTTGCTTTAACCGTTGTTAAAGGCTTGTGTCAATAATTCAGGCTTTGCAACCTCAATTATCAACTGTATGTTTGAACTGTCCTCTATCAGTTTGACATACACAAAGTGACTTCCTTCGGATTACTCCAGGTCATACGGAAATCTACTTACAAGCGGGGGCTGACAAGTAAACCGAGTAAACTATGCCCAACTTGTCTCTACCTCAGTTGTAAGAAGAATCACTTAAGAAACTTATACAACTGGAGCTAACAAGGTCTTACAACACCGAGTGCATCCGTGCGTTGCTTCTTTTCAACCGCGTGTGTAACGTATCAGTTCTTGAATGGCCTTATATCAGAAGAGAAGGACCGTAGAATAGACAAGAACGTGATCAGGTTACCAAGGTTACAGGTTACTCCGATTTCAACCACTAAGGTCTCAATCTCCTACCTGTGCTTCCCAACTCTCAAGAGAAGTCTTTATAGTCGTTAGGTAATTCCCACAGAGGAAATGCTACCTAATAGAGGATGACTATACCACAACAAGCATTCACAGAAGTGAAAAGAGTTTACGATCAATTCCACAGAGAAATCTCACGTATGCTTGATGCTTGCGGTTTTTTGTCCCATAACCCTCTATTTATAACACTCAATAAGATAAGTTGCTTAGGAATAAAGAAACTAGTTACTTGTCCCACAAGTTTAGCAAACCCTAACTTGCAAACCAAGTAAACAAAGATTTATCTCAATTGGAATTCATTTAACATTTATCTGCCAAGTGTTTTGTTAGCTGAAAAACACTTCAAGATAAAAATCCAACATACCAGAGATAATCTTTATCTTATTGACTCATTGAGATTCGTTAGATGGACCACAGAAGATATTTCGTGATAACCAAGTCCAACTAAGAGATAAAGGAGTCAGAGTTTAACCCGTGTGAAAATTCAAGAGAATATTCACCTTGGACGGTTCGCAAACCGTCCTTCTGAATTCAGGCCAGATACATCGAATATGTGGTTCAGGTACATGTACGTGTACAAATTGATGCATTGGAACTCAGGAGAAAATCCAAAGTCACTGTTCACGAACCGGTTCGTGAACCGCCTTAGTTCAGAATTAGGGTTTAACTGGATCCGCTGGAAGTCCTGGGCTGGGCCAGTACTTAGACGTGTTAGACGCCCTCAGTTATAATCCACTGGACTCTTGCTCAAGAGTACTCCTTTAGATTCACCCATATCCTACAAGTGATTTGCAACCAAACCATTGCTATGGACAAATGGTATCGAATTTATCCTATGCATTCTTGTAACCTTAGTATTCGTGGGAATAAATACCAACATAACACATGGTCATGTAGACAAGAACACGATCTCAATCGCTATTTGTATCTCTACTAAAGTAGCCGACTATTCCGAAAGGTAAAATAAGTAGAATAGAAGAATTTCCATAAAAGTCATAACTCCTACTAACCTTTTGTTGATGAAGAATAATTGATGTCTTCTTTGTCTTCACAGTCTTCGTCTTCAAGGTCCCTACTACTTTTTGTATATCCCAATTTCGAAATCTAAACTCTAGTAGGCTAAATCAAGAATGTGTTTTGACACCTAAAACTGACAACTAGCTTGACATACCAATGCTAGTGGGTTTGACCGGACAATGCCCTAACAGCGACGACCCCGACTTGTCTGTTATCCCTGGGACAGTTGATCTTCCTTTTCCTGACGATCAGAAGCTTCGTCTAAGTCGTGATCATCGGTGGATGCGTACTCCTCTTCGTATCTCTGGTCCGTGGGTTGCTGTCTTTAGGAAATCTCGGTCTCAGCCTGGTATTTTCATTCCTCGTTTGATGAAAGATCTTTCTACTTGCTATCATACTTTTATCGCCTGGTGCTTTAATCCGACTCCTTCACGGGTATGTATTTCTGTTTTTATCTTCAACTTTCTGTTCCCAAAAATCCTTTTAATGGGATGTTTTCTCCTGATTGCCCAGCCTTTGAGGGCTAGCGTTCCTTCACCTAGCGTTAGTGACAGTACTTGTACTCGAAAGAGGAAAGTTGGTGCTGAGTTAGTGAAAAATGTTAGTAACAAATCAGTTGGTGCTACTTTGTTGTTGAAGGTATGGGTAATCGATGTTTTTCTTTGTGTAAATGTAGTTGTCCCCCTTTGCCCATGCCTTTGAAAAATGGTTTTGTGATGTTTAGCCGGCTACTAGAAAGAAAAGGACGTCTGAGATGAAAACTGCTAGCGTAATTGGCGTACCCGAGGAGTCTTTTGCTTCCAGGGTGAGTGTGAATGGTGAAGATAGCTCCGAAGAAGTTTCCTCTGGTCACCGTAGTGATGATGGTGTTGTTAGGACATTGTCCGGTCAAACCCACTAGCGTTGGTATGTCAAGCTAGTTGTCAGTTTTAGGTGCCAAAACTCAATTCT
>JAJJMA010008523.1:0-14531 GCA_023529015.1 Papaver nudicaule | reverse complement strand
CTGTGCGAGTGTAAAATCTGCATATAGACTCCACACTCTACAGCCATTAGATATTTGAATCACAAGTATGAACCCTAATCAAATAATCAAGGTACAAATGTAAGGAGAAGATACAAGGTGCAATGGATGCGACCCATATCACGAATTTATTACTTTCTTGGTGTTTGAGTACATAAATCTCCATTAGAGAAGAGTTCTAGATCTAGATCTAGTTTTTTGGGAAAGAAGATGAGTAGAGGAGAAGGAGGTAGAGAGAGAAAGTAAAATAAGATCCCCTCTCTCCTAGGAGATATTTCCTTTATATAGAGGAAATTTACACAATAATTACACAAATGCCATTATCTTAGCTACCAAGTAAAGGAGGCCTTCGGCGCGCCTCGTCTTCAAGTGACTTCGGCTCTCGTATGTCGGTTTATCTCTTCGACGAACTTCTTCTTCGGGCTTGGTATATTCTTCGAGGTAAGCTTGGGTAACTACTTCGGAGGGATTGGTGGGCCGAGGTTGGTATCTCCGAACGGTGGTCCATGGTTCGTAGTCTTAGTCTTCGGCTCTCTTCGCGCTCATAAGGCGTTGTCTTGCTCTTCTTCTAGGATGGTGACACGTGGCTCGTCCGAATTATGCCCCCACAGAAGCTTTACGTTATGACTTGAATACTTGTGATCAGTGTTTATTAAGATATAACTCCGCTTTATCGCTTGCGATATTGTTGTTGAAGTTATGACGTTCCATATTGCTTAGAGATTTATTTTCTTCTCCGTCTCTAAGTAATATAAGGTTTTTCCTAAAACCTTCGAGTTGGATATATCAGTTGTGATGTTGTCTCGATGGTATTACGAGATTTAATCCAGCACATTATTGTGTCTCTACTTACCTAGTCTGACTTTGTCGGATTGATTAGCACGCACTTGTATGAGCTAAATGTAGGAGAGATCGTGACTCACACTTATGTTGTGTAGACTCGATATACTGTTGTTCTGAGTTCGAATACTACATAATGGTTTGGCTCTGATTACTAAAGTTCTGAATCATTTATTTGATTCTTGATATATGAACATCTTGTACGCCATATCATACTTTTAGATTTCAAAACCATATTCTTGATTATCTTATCTTATGGATTTTCAGAGTTCGAAACCTCAATGTAGGTTTTGGTAAAACTAAACTTTGATTTCGAAACCATAATTTAGTTTTCGTATCCATGAGCTATTCGGTCTAAATAAAATGTGACCAATGAGAGAACATGAGTTTGAAACGATGTTTGCTGGCTAACAGTGACTTGAGAATCGAGACCAATGTGTCTTGACCATGTGAGTTCTAAAAGGTCGAAAAGACCCTGGGGTTTACCAAAGGTTTATGTGAACTGGGAAATATAACCTGTGCGTCAAGGACAAAAAAAAGTGATGCTGAAACGTCTCTTGACCACACGGACTCTCAAGTTCGACACCAAACATTTGTGACGAGACTAATATGTGTTTCTTGTTTCGAAACCTTAACCAAGGTTTTGTTAAAACATAATCTAAAGTTCGAAACCTAACTTTGGTTTCGCTATGTGGAAACTTGATTTGGGAACCTTAATTCGGTTCTGGTCATATATGAACTTTAGGATCCGAAACTTTAATTTGGTTTCTGCCAAACAATATGTAGATTTCGAAACCTAAAATTGGTTATCTCAGAATGCGTATTTTCGAAGTTCAAACTCTATCATTTGGCTTTGTACTTCAAGGAATTAATGAGTTTGATTTCTCGGTTTGAAGTTTGAATTAGTTCATCTTCAATGTACAACTAAGTTGGTTTGAGTCATAGTCAGAAATATGGTTCGTCGCTCTAGTTAGTAGACACATGATTTCTGATCAATAATGTACGTGATTAGATCTTCGTATGGATATACTACTCGATCAAATATTCATTTGATTTGTCATTTGATGTTTTGATTTGAATTCTTGGATATCATTAACATGATCATCTTTATTGGAATCGAGAATTTAGGAGATTCAACATTTTGCTATTACTCGATGAATCATGCACTGTACTGTATTGGTGTATCTTTTTGCGTGATTCGGAATGTCCATTGAACCTACGTGTTCACTTAAGCTTAACACACAAAGGCTTGTCCTCGTCTGCCATGATACATTTATGCGGAACGTTGAGCCACGTTGGACCAGATCCCACTTCCACCTAGGATCGTTCTGGTCTGTCCAGCAAAGCGTAGGAACTGATGTCGACATTATCAAAGTTGATGCCGACATTTGGAAGTAATAATACCTTAAGGAGATTTTTGAAAAAAGGACACGTTTTCGAATTGAGCTCTTTCCCAGGGAGCATATTTGGTAAGCACCATATTTCGAATTAAATGAAATATCCAAATTAATATACCTTATGAGTATTATTTGCTTTGATTGCTCTTAGCTAAACATTTACTGAAATATATTTTTCATTTATGAAATATATTTTTCTTTAATGTAAAATGATAGAGTATTAGATCTCATTAGTCAAATGTTATGAGTCTAAGTGAGGTATTTCGGACATATATGGAAATGTGCTTTAATGAATTTCCAACATTTTGTCATTTCAAAGCTAAGCCTTAGTCAATATAAATAGGAATGATATCTCTCCTAAAAGCTTTGTCCCTCTACCAAGCTCTTCTTCGGAACTATAGCTTGTGTTAGAGCATTGCTCGGTTGAACCCACTGATATTGCTATCTCAAGTCAGTTGTCAAGTTTAGTTGACAAAAACACAATCCTTGATAAGTTTACTCTACAACCTCGGACTAGGATAGTTTTAGGTAATCGAGACGAAGACCGCTGAAGACGAAGACCGAAGCTTGCTACTTGATAAATCATAACGTCCTCGCTAAAGGTTAGAAAGGTTTACCTTTCCATGTTTCATATTTGACTTTCTATCATATCAATAGTGTATGATGTTGTTTATATGATCCGAAGGTAGTCTAGGATTCTTCGCCTTTGCATTTGTCACATCCGTGATATTATGTATAGGTAGAGTATGTTGAATTGTCTCTTGAAATGACCTCAACGGTGAACGCGTACATGAATGCGTGCATGTGTTGCTTAAGGCATTCCTGAGAACGAGCTGGTCTGTATGAACGCATTCATGAACGCGTACATACGAGTTCACAGACTTCTCCAGAATTCTCCTGAACTCCAATTGACAGCTCTATGAACGCGTACATATAAGCCATGAGAAAACTTCCAGCTTTCATATCTTGAAGTTTTCGGTTTAGACATGATTAGTTCTCGGAATTGTCATTACTTGGCCCATGGAATTCAACTACTCAATCCAAGCGATGTTCAAACTTGATTTGGACCAGAAGTCGCAAGCGATCTTCAAACAGCTTGATTTGGACCAGAAGTCGCAAACCTTCAATCAAGGTTGAGTCCTCTTTAACTATTGGCCTAGTCCAAAGTTAGAAGAAGATTGAGAATGGGTATTTAAGCTATGGACTTTCCTAGTTCTGAAACTTGCTTGAGCCCTACTCAAGGTTGCTTAATTTTCAAGCAAAGCCTCCCTTAATGATCACCATAAATAGATGACCTTCTGCAAGATACAACTTCAATCCTCTACACATCTGTGTATCCTTGCATAAAGGTTGGTCGTCATCTCGAAGTCCTTTTGGACTACGACTATTGAAAGACTTCACTTGAGGATCGTGAAGCAAAGGTCGGAAGTAAAATTCCTGATCCTGTATCTTGGGTCGATTGAATATTTTCAATCTTATCACGACCAAGATTTGATAGAAACTTCATAAGGTAGATCTTGAATCGTAAAACCTAGAAGTTCCTTAACGCATATTCACGAACTAGGTTTAATACTAAGTTCGTCAAGCGTTAGAAGGTAAAGTTGTTTAGGCTAGATCAATAAGCCCTATTCAACAAAATATATTTCCATTAACCTTGACTTTAAGTCTAAAGGAAATCACAATCGTATTCTCGTTTAATTACTTGGATACTTTTAGGCGTCCTGTTAGAGGCAGGGTAGCGCTAGGCTTCACGAAGGGAAGTGGAGCAACTCCTAGGCCTGTAAAGGACGTCAGCTAGGGGAATCAAGTACGTAGGTTTCTGCGGGAGCCAAGAGACGTAGAAGAACATTGGTAGTTGAATTGCTTGTAGGGTTAATTCAGTCTCGATACATTCCAGTCCGAAGTCTGAGAGTAGGCTAGCGTCTGTATTCTGTTAATACTGAGGGTGTTCACATCTGGACGAGGTCCGGGGATTTTTCTGCTGGTTGCAGTTTCCTCGTTAACAAAACTTCTAGTGTCTTGCATTACTTTACCTTCTGCATTATATTATCTATGATCAATATATTTAACGTATTGCAATTGTTATACATTGATTGAACCTTCGAGTGAATCAATCTCTTTGAGATTAACAAGAACTCTTTCTTGTTCAGATTCGGTTCTTGAATAAAAAACTCATCTCAGGTTACTTGAATATTGATTTGTGAGATTGTTCAAGTAAAACAATCACATACGTTCACGAAATTAAAAGTTGGTGGTATATCTCGGTATCCCCTCTTTCTCAGCTTGTGTTTGCCGCTTTTGTTTTCAGTTACCTTTGAGCTTTTGTTCTCGGTCTAGAATTGCGAGAAAGTCTTCTCTAGGGATCGAGAAGCCTAGAAGTACTTCTAACGGGAAACTAGTTTATGTTTACTGGTCTTCTTTGTAATGTACTTAAGTTATGTTCTATCACGTCTATCAAACCTTGCGATCTTGTTAATTCTATGGTCCTTCTCTTCTGTTATAAGGCCACTCAAGATCGTTGTGATTAGAACATACTCTTTATCTATTAACCTGGATTTGTCAGCAAGTCGCTTTCAGTTTGTGTGCCTAAACTATAGATATTGAGTGGAATCAAGATTGATGTTATTGGATCTATTTCTTGTAGGTACACTGTTCTTCACGGTCATATCATATTGTACTTGCTTCAGCTGATTGCTTGATTCCAACTGGGACGACAAGGTTGCTCTTTCGGGAGTTTTGGTTTTGAAACCTTGATCGATATCTCGAGGGGTTTATTACCAAGTAAACTTAAATATCCCCGCTCTTGGTGTAAAACGACTTCGGTGAAATATCTGTTAGTTACCAAGGATATCATTTAACGATTTAACATGCCGCCATTTGGTTGTTGTCCATAAGGTTGTAATCGTCCGATTGGAGGTCGGGTAGCGATAGTCCTCGCGACGGGCTGTGAGGAAACTCTTGCGTAAGACAGTAAAGGACGTTTGTTTACGTAAGGGAGTACATGTGCGTGACCACCTTGCTGTGGTTGGAGGTATAGGAATACTGAGGGGAAATCTTTGTGACTAATAGTCGTATTAGGGTCATATTGTCTGCACCAGCTAGTCCGAAGTCTGAGAGTAAGTGTGTTGGCGGCTTAATTCTTAAGAGTATTCAAACTGGACTAAGTCCCGGGGTTTTTCTACGATTTTGTAGTTTCCTCGTTAACAAAATTCTTGTGTGTACTTTACTTTATTTCCGCATTATATTTGACTTGTCATTTATAATTAAAGTATCGTACTTGGTTGTTGACATAGCCTTTCGGATCTTGTATTTACTCCCTTGTGTGAATCAATCAGTGACGAAAGAGATCTTGTTCTTGAGTTCTTGATTACAGGAACCGTTCATGGTTTGACTTATAGGTGGACTAAAATAAAAGATTGGTGGTGTCTCGGTACCCTCTTCTTTTCAGCCGTAACTCTAATTTAGTAGCCGTAAGTAGTGCACAACCCAAAATATCTAAGTTTTTTTACACCAAAACTTTCGGCTGATATATGAAGAACAATAGGCCGTAAGTTAACTTACGGCCTGCATTATCAGTCGAAAGTGTTTTTTACGGCCTGAAGTTTAAGCCGAAACTCTTAGTTACGACCTTTAATTCCAGCCGCAAGTTGTTTCTAGGAGAAAAAAAAATCAAACACTTTTTTTGTATTTTTGTTAAGGATTAGAGGCATGTGAGGGTAAACACCCTACCCCCACCCAATGTGAATTAGCAGGGGGGGCCCTTTACACTCACATCCGGTGTCAACTTGTTGACACCCCTCGGTCCATAAGGAATTAGTGTTTAAATTTTTCGAAATTTAGACTAATCATAACTATTTAAGTTAATTAAATCATTTTAACACTAATTATACATGGGTAAATTTGGTATTATCAAAGTATTTTACATGGGGGGCTTTCCAAATGGCTATGTGGAGATTATTTGGGAAGGACTTCAATTTTCTTGAAGCCCCTATATCAACACTCTTTCCAATATAGTTTGATTTTGAGCAAGTTTCTTCTATGCAGCATTCTCATTTGCCCCATGTCAATGTGTAAATGACCAAAGAGTGTCACTGATACTCGTAAAAGGATTATGAAGAAATCTCTCGTGGATTTGGTATACCTCCCAGGGTAATGATTGGATTTCAGGTTTAGTTGGCATTCATTTTTAGCGCATGAGGGAGGAATCGCGATCGATTGTAAATATCCAATGTTGGGTGTCCCGGTACTAGCTTGGGTGGTGGTGGTGCTTGTGGTCTTGAGGTTGCAAATACCCAATGCTGGGAGTCCCGGCACCAGATTGGGTGGTGGTGGTGGTGGTGGTGGTACTTGTGGTTGGATATTTGCTTTGTGCTTTTGCTCTCAAGAGCCAATTACCATCAAACCCTAAAAGCAACCAAAACTCAAAAGAAGAAGCGTGATTTTGGGCCTATAGAGAAATTCATAGGCATATTGGCATAAGACAAAATAGCGAGAAAAGTCCAGGTTACCCTTTAAAAATGTGAGATTACCAATTTGTCCTTCACTAATTCTAATTTTAATCTCAAAACCACTACATCTAAACAAAACCACCCCTACTACTTATTCTTCTTCTTCTTCTTCTTCTTCTCTCAAACAAAAAACAAGCCGAAACCTTCATCGTTTCGTTTTTTTTCTTCGATTAATCGACGAATTCATCGACGATTAACGAAAACTTTCAAAGTCGATAAAATGCCTCCGAAAAATGCTCCTCCGAAAAAACCACAAATCAAATTCACCAATCTACCAAGCAATCCAAATGCGAGTTCTTCATCAAATCTTGTCGAACAACAACCACAAATCGAAGCAGAAGGAGAAGAAACACCGGAATCAGACCCTGCTATGCGTATGAGAAGGTATGTTACACAAACCCCTGATGATTTAATTGAGTTTGATTGATAGAAAGTTCGATAGAAATGCTTATCAATCAATGATTTCGTCTTCGATTTTCGGACACAGACCCAGTCTCGGCTCACAATATTGTTTAGATCTAGAGCCGAGACAGTCTCGGCTCAGAAAAATTCAAAATTTTCTAGGCCGAGACTGATGTTCTTCTCTGCAACTGAAGAACATCTCGGCTCAGAAAATTTTGAATTTTCCTGGGCCGAGACTCTTAGTTTAGGAGCCACGTGGGCCTGAGCGTCTCGGCCCGAAGTTTTTTTTTACGTGTGGGCCGAAACGTATTGGTAAGGTGGTATTTGATTTTTATGGTCTCGGCTCAGAAATTTTTGAATTTTTCTGGGCCGAGACCCTTAGTTACGTGGCATTTGATTTTTATGGTCTCGGCTCAGAATAAAAAAAAATCGTGTGAGCCGAAACGTACTCTGTGTCACATACTTAGTTCTTGGTTTGGTTCTAAATTTCATTGTTTGTTTGATATTCATCGGTTTTATGGTACCACAGGAGGAGAGGGGAGGTTACTCCTAGTAATGTAGGACCACTGAATCCCCGAGTCGGCACCAAAAAAATTACGGCTTCGGAAAGGACTAATAAGACTAAGAAAAAAGGACCGGCTGGGGACGAAGAGTTGTTAAGTGCATATATTCTTCCGTCTGGGGGGCCTGTCATCCATGAACCAACATACATGCCAAGAAGAGGTGGTAGAGAGGAGGAAATCGAAGAGGAACCTGTTTACGAAAATGAACAAGCGCAGAGAAAAGGAAAGAAGCAGGTTCGCACAAAACATAAGGCAATAAGCAGAAAAGTTCCTACTCATGTTGAACCAGAAGAAGTGGAAGGTGTTGAAGAAGAGGATGAAAAGGGAAGAGTGCGAGGTACACATGTTCTCGGACGATAAGTTCTTTGTTCCAGATAACGAATACGACATCGGTCTTCCTCGAGATGGAGGACAAGTACTAATTGGCTACAAGGAGTCTTGGGCCTCCGTGATCTATCGAATGAAAGTATTTGTCTAAACTTGTATATGTTTTTTTTTGTCTTCTTCTCGATAATTACGTCGTATTGGATTACTTAAACTGATGATGTTTGTAGGATCACAAAGATGTTGTTCGTCTTTTAAGAAATCAGAGCGCCGCTATCTGGAATCTAGAGGATGAAATTGAACCTATCCAAATGATCGTACAACAATCTGTTTTATACGAAGCGGTCATTAATAGACAAAAAGAGTATGATATGGCTACATGCTCCGTTGTTACTGAGAGGTTCCAACCAGAGACGTCCACCTTTCAGTTTCCCAAGTATGAATTGGGTTTCCCTTTGGATTATCCAAGGAAGATTCTCGGTCTTTCGGTTACTGGAGTGGACCCGTGTGCCGAATATGAGGAGAAGAATTGGAACCAACTCTATGCTTTGGCCAATACGGTTCTTGGTTGGTCTAAAGACAAGTGCGAGGAGGAGTTCAGGATCGCCGTTGCGGAGAACCAAAATACCGCAGAGGAGATAGTAAATAAGGGAGTATTGACGAGGGTTCAGAAGACGGTCAAGAAGACGACCAAGTTCAAGTTGGTTCGTTTGAAGGAGCACTTCGGAGGAACCAAGAAGAGAGAAGAAGAAAGAGAAGTACAAGAAAGAGATGGCCATCCGGATCCCATGCGCCCCTTCACCCCTGCTGAGATCACTCACCGTGCAGGTGCGTACTTGCTGTACACTATTGGCGCTTATATATTTCCTGACAACACGGGAAATAGGGTGAGCGCACACTATCTGCAATGGTTAACCGATTTGAAGGATACAAGCAAGTACGCCTGGGGTATGGCTACTCTTGCATATCTTCTCGATGGTCTTTCAGTTGCTTCTAGACGCAAAACAGTAAATCTTAGGGGGAACTTCTCCTTATTCCAGGTAAATTTCGACAAGAAACCAAAATTGAATCATCCACAGAAGCTGTTTCGGCTCAGTTATCATTTCTATTTTCCAAGCCGAGACAGTCTCGGCTCAGTTATCATTTCTATTTTCCAAGCCGAGACAGTCTCGGCTCAGAAACCATTTTTCTTGTCCAAGCCGAGACAGTCTCGGCTCAGAAACCATTTCTCTTTTCCAAGCCGAGACAGTGTCGGCTCAATATTTTAATAAATTTGTAGAGCCGAAACTGTTTCTGTTTCTTGTTTTAATCTTGCTTTAATCTTGTTTATGTTATATGGTTTTGTGTGTGTAGGCTTTTATTTATGATCATTTCCAAAGCTTGGTGCCAAAGCAGGAGGACCCTAAAAAAAGCAACGAAAACCCATTGTGGGCCGAAGGTATGCCTACCGCGACTAGATGGGTTTTCGACAAACCGAAGGAACAGGGCAAGATCCGAAAATTGCTGGAAATGAGGAGGAAAATCGACAATTTTGACTTTGAACATGTTAAGTTCAACCCGTATGGAATTAGCCCGGAACCGCCATCAATTTCAACCTATTATGGACCAATTCGGTTTCCAGGAGGATGTGTTGTGTACGACCCAAGACGGATTCTACGTCAAATGGGACTAATACAAACAGTCCCGAGGGAGAGAGAGTATAAGTTTAGGTTGCTGCCGATTACAGGTAGAACTACCGGAACCGTTAGCACTTATAGTAAATGGCAGCCCCAATATAATCCCGAACCGGACTACAAACTCTGGAAAGATATTGATGGTAACCGAATTACAATTTGCATGCCTTGGATGTTGAGGGTTATGAAGATGATGCAGTTATGAAAATTGCTATTGATGAGAATGAGCAGGATGGTGGATATGCGGCTTGGTATGCTAAACAATCTCATCCTTTGGTCGTTAACTGGGATCAACAAAAAATTTGGGATGCAGCGGAAGCTGAGAGGATTGCGGAAGCTGAGAGGCAGGCTGCCATGGATCGTGGGAAGGTTCCCTCGACTGCGGCAGAATGGAAGAAGGTGGTCAAGTACATGGTAAGTTTTTTCCATTGATTGTGTATGTTTTTTTTTTTTTTTAAATGTCGAACTATAGTAACTAATATTATCTATGATTTTAATGGTATTAGTACACTAAGGGAGCCGCTTTGTTGAAGAAATTTGGGAAAACAATCAGTTGCAAGAAAGGAGGAGCAACGAAGGCAGAGCAACTGAAGTTCAAAGCTGATTTTGAGAATCTCATTGGGAAAGGTGAAGTATCAACTTGGGAAGAGGCTCCAAAAAGGACCAAAAGGGGTCATCAACAAGATGAAGGTCCAAGTGGAGGCAACGGAGAAGGTTCGGAAGATGGTGGTCGAGGAGGAAACAAGAGAGCTCGTTGAGTTAGTCTTTTAAAACAATTATGGTTTATGGTTGGGTGTGTTTTTAAGTACATTTGTAGGTTATGTTTTCAAGTACATTTGAAGGTTTTACGTGTTCTTAAGTACATTTGAATCGGTTAAATTTAGATTGCGTAATGCTTTGCTACAATTAATAAGCTTAGAGTTCATATATATGTGAATGTTGAGTGTTCTTTACATATAAGCTCCAAGAAAAGTGAAAGCAAACCCATTGGAGGCTCACAGAGGCGTTTTCGGCTCAACAATCGACACAACAAATGTGAGCCAAGACAGTTTCGGCCCAACAATATAAATTTTGAATGTGAGCCGAGACAGTCTCGGCTTATTCGATAATATTCAGTTATGCGCCGAAATCTCTTGTCTCACTTGCCATATTAGATTTAAGCGCCGAAATGATTTCGGCGCAGATATGTAATTTAAAGTGTTGGCCGAAAATTAATCGGTCGCTTTCACCTATAAGTAGAAACCCTTATTTCATTTGCAAACTATTTGTATTCTTTCTCAAACCTCCTCCCTTCCTCTCAAAAATCAGCTCAAACCAAGAAGAATACGTATGAGACCACACGATCCAGCGGAAATGTCTATTCAAAGGTATTTAATGAACACCCATCCTATTTTTTTGATCAATTTTTGAAGTTTTGGTTAATGTAAAAATTTAGGGTTTTTTAATTTCATCATAAGTAGGTAGGTTTATACGGTTTTCTGAGATTTTTACATTACAAAATTGTCGTTGAATGTTAATCCATCAACATTGAGGAAGAATAAAACAAATTAAGGTTAGAATCAATCAAACAAAACAACAATTTTTGAAGTTTTTTAAGTTTCGGCCTAGAGATAATTTGTTATTGGTAAGCCGAAACTTACACTGTCTCCTAGTAAATGAATTGATCAGTGCCCTTATACACGTTATTTTGTGTTTGGCGATTGTATCTTAGAAATGAAGTGGAAGAATATGAGGAGAAGCCCAATGTTATGGATACTACTTGGCAAGTGTATGCTGGGAATGACTTTTTTCGTCGTTGCAAACCGGATGAGGGGATTGTGCTTTTCCTGGACAAATTCTTCCTCGTAGCAGGAAAGGATCAAACAACTGCAATTGCCCTTCCTCCGGATGGTGAGCTATCTAGGCAACTTATTGACGACCACTGGATGAACAATCTTCACTTGCTGCCTGTCTTGGGACCCTTGTCTCGTGATGGTGAATATGTCGCTCCCGTGACTGGTGATCCATGGGCCACAAATCACCCTGGAGTTCGTGTCCACCCAGAATGGCTTTAGAGGTTCAACGACCCAACTTGGGGAGTAGGCGCAGGTTGCTACTCACAGGGATTTGACAAGGGAATGAAAGGATTTGCCATTTACGGGGAAAACATCTTTGTTGCAGGAAGCGACAAGGGAGGATATGAAGCTGTGTTTCTTCCCAAGGACCCTTCACATCGGTACAGAGTTATGCAGGCTCACTGGTGGAAGATGCTACCAACCATGCCAATCTTAGGAGAGATGTCTCGTCCTCTTGCTCGTCCCCCGGGGTACACCAAACGCTTAGGTCTTAACCGTATGCGTGGAGCACCTTTTGCCTAAACTAATTAAGGCAACCTATACTGAAAACTTGACCTTTAACCAATTTTTAAGGTTTAATGCATGTTCATCATGTTTGGTTTAAGGCGATGTGTTTTTAGTTCGGCATTTATTTCTTTTCAAGACTATGTTGTTCATGTTAAGTACTTTGGATGTTGAAATTTATTTAAGTGGGTTATGCTACAATGAATTTTATGTTTTTAAGTACCTTTGGTGTTTTGAATATAAGTAGAAGATTAAAAAGAACCTCTTTTTTGGCTCCACAGAACCAGTTTCGGCTCACAGGGTACATTATAAACCTGGGCCGAAACTGTCTCGGCTCACACGAAAATTTCACCTTGTGGGCCGAAACAACAGGCCTCACTGACAATTTGTTAGACAAGTTTCGACTGGATCGAAATTTAAAACTCTGAGCCGAAACTAAAGTGAGCCGAGCTGTTCTTGAGTGGTCAGTTTTCGGCTTGCTGGTTTTGGAGTTTTTCTGGGCCGAAACTTCTTCTGGTTTCGAAAATCGAAGGAAAAATGGTGATTTTTGGTTCTATTTGTTGGATTCAACCTACATAAACAAGATTAATCATGATGGAGAAGGTATACAAGATGGAAAAACACCCAACAACCTAATATTGTCGATTTTCGTCTTGAAATCGCCCAAAACCCAAGTTTTTTCTCTTCTACTCAATACCACCATAACCCAAAACTCAAAACTAAAAACCAGATTTTTAAGTTAAGATTTAGTTTAACCTAATTATTTCCATTAATTACTATTATTAGTGCTAATCATAAGATTAAGCTCTAATCAGTCAAAGGGTAGATTAGCATTTAAAAAAATATTTTTTACTAAGGGATAGCCAAAGTGTGTCCGGGTGACCCTATTTTGGAAATGTCGGTATGCCTATGAATTTTTGGGTAGGCCCAAAATCACGCTTCCAAAAGAAAGAAAGAAATGGCTTTCTTTTGAGATGAGATTTGTGCTTTGAATAACAACTACTTTTAATGCACAAATTCCTCTTTAATGGAGCATTAAATTTGTACCCTGGCAGAGAATCTCACTTGGTAAATATAAAACAATATCATGTTCAACAAGAAAGGAAAAAATATCCTACAAAACTTTAGTATGTGGTGGGGACTCTTTGGGTTTTAGGTTTTGAAACACAACAGAACAAGAACAAGTGAACAACTACACAAGCTTACCATTTCAAAAAGCCAGAGTAAAGCCAGAGCCAAAGATGTTTCTGATGGAGACTGTTTGTTTTACATTGAGTTTACCAAGTTCTATGACCACACTTCTTCTACTAACACTACTAGAACATTTCTTGTATTTTGTTCCTTCCCTACTTTCTCTTTACTCTTCACACTAATAAAGAAAGACGCTAAAGCAGTTCTTGTCTGCAAAGTGTAGCTTCTCCTGGATTCTTGTATATGTATTTTGTGACTGAGAAGCTTTATTGGATTTAACCTATCTTTTTTACTCCACTAACTCAAAGTTTCAAACAAATTTTGTCTAAAAATTGATGTGAAACAAAGACTCAACAAACATCGTTTATACATTCTTATCATTCAAAACTTAACATATCTGTAGACTTCATATTCTGCACAAGTACTGATTACGATGATGATGCTGAAGCTTCAGTATCCTCGTAAGGGTTTAAGCTTGACGAGGAGGTCTTCCAGAATTCCCAGCTCTCCTGATAACAGTAGAAAACCACAGCTTAAAACAAAGAATCTACAATCGTTTAGAGATGTCCACGAGATTACAGAACAATTCACCGCTCAGATTTGGATAAAAAGAGATCTAGTATGAAGAAATAGCTCAGTGAAGGTTGTTAAGTTGGAGATGGAAAAGTTCTTTAAATTATAAAAAAGAGAAAGAAACCGGCAGCCAAATTTAAAAGAAACTAAAAGATGAATGGCCTGGTGCTCCCATGAGTTATGAATAAAGGTGTCCCATATCCCTGTCCCTTTAGTCTCTTTAGCCTCTTTTAATCTCCGCTCTTAAAATAAGAGAAGTTTAAAGATTTCGTGTTTGTTAGTAACTTTTGTTCCTTAAGGACTACGTCTTTCTAAACACATCAACAAAGAGACCAGGTAAAGTTGTGATAAACAACTGGTGCTACACTCAAAAAAATCCACATCAAGAACCAAATTAGATTTGTAATACATTACCTAACAAATTTCTAACAAATTATTGATTCTACCAAATACGAAAAAAAGAATGAAGACCTGGCCTTCCGTTGAGAAAAAAATGAAGCAGAGTTGACTCATGACCTCTATATGTAGCTTCCTACACCTCAACATGCTAACACTTAATCATCAATGACAAACTAGCTAGGTAGAGTCTACAGTAATCATAGATTGAGACCATACAACAGGTTGCTTTGGATACGCACACCTCAAAAACTCAAAATTGAACCAAACTAGTAAGTTTGGAACATGCACACATACACCCATATAT